>JAQQSK010000199.1:11600-31281 GCA_028658325.1 Potorous gilbertii
GTTTATATTCTTTGGGGAAAAACAATATACCTAAGGCCACAAAAATACATACGAAGTAAATGGAAAGTAATTGAGGATAGGGACTGGATAGATCAAGAAAGGCCCTTTGTTGAAGGTTGCTTATGAATGGAGTTTTGAAGGAAACAGTTGAAGATGAGGGAGTACATTCCTGTCATAGGTAATACAACCTATGCAAAGGCATGGAGATGGGAAGTCAAATATAATTGAGAGTCAGCAAGTATGTTAGTCTGGCAATACTCCTCATACCTTGGCTTTACTCACAAACTTCACCTCCCAACCAATAAGCATATTAGTGATAGCATGTTCCAGGCATATTTCATTTCCATAAGTGAAAACTGAAATAAGTGATCTTCTCTTACTTTTTGCATTCTAATTTCTTATATTACACTGGGTAGGCTCTATATTATTAATAGGTACCAAGACACTGCTGTCATCAAAGTCAGCTGACAGATGAGATTCCTCAAAATGAAGATACTATTTTGTTAGAGAAGAGCTTTGCTATGAGTAATGATACATGTATCCAAATCAAGTTATCTCCTGGTGGGCTAAAATGGAATTGTAGTTCCCAGATTTTCCCTATGCTGAATGGCTTCCTCTGCACCAAACCAATGGGTTCAGGGGTTTGTCTTTCAGGGTACTGAGACTTGTGAGGAGTGGTTACAAGATGTAAGGAACAGGGGACAGGAGAACCATTACTGCTTTCAGTTTAAGCAGTAGGACCTTCTATGCTGTTACTGTTCTTCCAAAACTGTCAGCCAGAAGCTGTATTTTTTGACAGACTTGTGGCAACTCTCCAGTTATCAATCCTAGGAGATCTGAGATGCAAGGGTTGGAGGTCGACCCTGAAGAGATGAGGCTCAGAATCTAGTAATGGAATATCACCAAGCAGAGACATGAGGCCAACAAAGTGACAAGTCCAGAAGAAAGCGAGACGTATGGAGCGACAGAGATGTGATAGCCGGATATGAAACATCTGAAATGCCACATCCAAGTGGAGATAGACCCAAAGAAAAATGATCAGCAGAAAACATCAGTGATCCCATAGTGTCACAAGTGTGAGTTATCCCTCCACACATGTGCTCTCGCTACATGTGCTCTTTATACATGTGATCCCTATACATTCCCATTCTTCTCATTGATGATAAGGATATTTGCAGGAGGGTGTGCCTTAAGTTTAGGGATAAACTGTTTTATTGCTATGTTTCTTCAAATTCTAGTTCACTAAATGTTTTTTACGTTAAATTAATTTTGTTTTCTGGCTCCTTCTTCTACCTGTCTGACCCCTCCTTAGTCTCTTTTGCTGGATCTTCATCTAGATCACCCCTGCTAGCTCTGGATATTCCCCCAACACTCTGTTCTGGGTCCTCTTCTCGTTCCTCTATGTTTTTTGCTATATATTTTCTGCTACTAAAGTTTCACTTATCATCTATGCAGGTAATCTATGTATCCAGCCTGACCTCTCTCCTGACCTCCAATCTTGTATTTCCAACCACCTATTGGACATCTTGAACTTCATGTCTTACAGAAGTCTGAAATTCAGTCTGCACAGAAGTGAACCCAATATTTCCCTCAAAGCCTTTTCCTCTCCCTAACTGCCTAGGGTACCACCATCCTCACCCCAGTCCCTCAGGTTCACAACCTAGGTGCCACCCTCAACTCCTTACTCTCCCTCAATCCCCACCCCCTCAAATAATCAATTGCCACATCATGCTTTCTACTTTATATACACCCATTTCTCTCCTCTGACATTGCCATCTCCCTGGGATAGGCCCTCATCAGTTATCACCTGGACTGTTATTATAACTTCTGGTTGGTCATCCCCTCCCCTGCCCTATTCAGTAAACTCCAGTGACTCTGTATTACCTCTAGGATCAAATATAAAATCCACTGTTATATATGTAGAGTCCTTCATGACTTGGTCCTTTTTCCTCTTCTCCAGCCTTCTTATACTTTACTTTCCATGACCCCCTCCACCACACATACGCTTTGATCCAGTGACACTGGCCTCCTTACTGATCCTTAAACACAATACTCCATCTCCCAATTGCAGCCATTTTCATTGGATGATCTTCATGTTTAGAACCCTCTCCCTCCTCATCTGTCTCCTGGTTTCCTGGGCTCCATTTAAGTATCAGCTTAAGCCCAACCTTCTTCAAGAAGCCTTTCTCACTCCTCTTTAATCTTTGTGCCTTCCATCTGACATTATCTCCACTTTAGCTTGAATGCCTCTTGTTTGCATGTTGTCTCCCTCATCAGACTGGGAACTCCCTGAGAGCGGAGACTATTCTTTGTCTTTCTTTATATCTCCAGTGGTGATTCTGCCCAAACACAACCTCTCACCCTACAAAATGTGGCAGATGCTGATTTTACCCAGCCACATGAAAGAAAGCAAGGGAACAGAGAGAGGAAATAGGCTGAAAATGTATTTGTGAAGGTGACTGATTCAGGCCTGACAGAAAGGGGACCAAAAAATCATCAGGAGTCAGTTCTGTTGTCTCAGAATTTACACAGGGAGGGATCCAGGGCATCAATCCCACATTCCTAAGCATGAAAAGTCTAAGGCAGCCCTTCAGTCCAAATAATCATGAGTCATTTATTAAACACCTCTTATATGCCAGGCACTTGAAATACAAACATGAAGGTGAAATAGTCCTTGCTCTTGAGGAAAATAAATTCCAATGTAGGAGAGACCATCAACATATATAAGCAAATACATAATACATACAAAATTAAGATAAGGTAGATTTGAGAGAGAATGCATTAGGGATTGAGAGGATCCGGAAAGACATCATGAAGAAGGGGGCATCTTGAAGGAAACTGGGGGTTCTAAGAGGCGGAAACAAGGAGTAAATGAATTATAGACATAGAAGAAATCCAGTATAAAGGCATGAAGATGGCAAATATATAGGCAACAGTATGTTGTAGGTCAGTATGACTGGACCAGTGTGTAGAGGGGAGTATAAGAAAACAGAAAAGGGAGGAAGGGGACAGGTTGTGAAGATAGAAGGGCCAGACAGAGGGGTTTCTATCTGGTCCTTGAGATAATAAGGAGCTCCTGAAATTTGTTGGGGTAGGGAGGTTGTGATATGATCAGTCTGCACTTAGGAAAATCACTTTGGTGGCTGTGTAGAAGATTTATTTGAGAAAAAGTTTAAGGTAGGGACACCAAATAGGAGGTTATTGCAATAGTCCTGGAGAGATGTGATGAGAACCTAGATAAGAAGGGTGTTGATGTGAGTGGAGAGGGGGAGATAGATGTTGTGGATAAAGAAAGGACAAGACTTAGCAACTGATCAGATATGTGAGATGAGTGAGGAATCGAGGATAACACCAAGATTGTGAACCTAGGTAGTGGGAAAGATGATAGTACTTGATAGTAATAGAGAATAATAGGGTGAGGTGGGAAGTGGGAGAGATGATGTGTTTTGTTTTGGATGAATTGAGTTTGAGATGTCTATGGGATATCCATTTAGAAACGTCCTCTCAGTAATTGGTGATATGAGACTGGTGCTCTGGAGAGAAACAAAAGCTGCATTTGGGAGTCATCTTTAGAGAAATGGTGACTGAGCCTATGAGAGCTAATTAAGTTACCAAAAGAGCATGTAGAGAGAAGAGAGCTTAGGCCAGAGCCTTGGAATGAATACCCAGTTAATACATATGACCTGGAGGATAAATGAATAAAGAAGACTGAGAAAGAACAGTCAGACAGGTAGGAGGAGAGGGTGGTTAACAATGTCAAATGCTGAAGAGAGGGTAGGTTGAGAGAAGACCATTTGATTGATCTATTTTGAGTTCTCTGGGGAGGCAGAGACAGGATAGTGGAGTAGCAGAAAGTATAGTAAGTTCTCTCCCCAAAGTCATTCAAACAAATCTAGAAATTGCACCAGACCAAATCCCCATGGGGAAATCCAACAAACTCAGAGTCACTTTACTCACCCAGGAAAAAGACAGAGTAAGTGGACATCAGGGCATGGCCAGGAATGGCAGCAAGGATTGGGCCATCAGCAGGATAGCATCTCAGAACCATAAGAGGACACTGAGATTTCATGTAGGGTGTGGAAACAAGGGTCATTTGACAAATTTGTCACACTCAGTCCTGGGTTACAGACCCAGGGCAGTCAGGAAAGGTCCTTTGTCTAGTAGGGGGCGCTTTGTGATGTCAGAAGTCCTTCCCTGTGTACTGAACAAGGAGGAAGTTTGGAAGCAAGGAAAAACAATATGGCTCAGAAAGGAGTGGAGATGGGCCTCGGTTCCAGTTTCTAGCTTAATCTAAAATATTCTGAAGAGGAATAATGAGAGTAGGAATCACTGAGGAGGCCTTTGATACTGTCCCTCTGAACCTTCAAAGCTTCCAGTTGTCTGATAGAACCTGTGTCCAGCAGCAGTCCTACTGTGTCTCAGGCATAAACCTAGATCAGAAACTTGCAGATCTCAGACCAGGGAAACATTGATCAAATTTTTCCCCAGGGTCAGACCACTTTGAGAGTACTGAAAACTTGCAAGTTCCCAGCCTCAGCTCTCTCTAAGAATAGTGCAACCTTCAGTATTCTAATAAAACAGCAGCAGGATCAGCCCGGACCTTTCCTCTAGAAGTCTAAAGAGCCTAACACTAACATAAAAGCCCAAAGTCATAAAGTAGGCTATAAAAATGAGCAAACAATAAAAAGAACCCCTTCCATAAAAAGATTTTATGGTAATAGGCACATTTAAGGCACAAAGCCAGAAAAAGGGAATGACTCTGAAACATCTACAGGCAAAGCCTCAAAGCAAAACAGCTTGGGTACAAATTCAACTAGAATTAGTGGAAGAGGCAAAGCAAGAATTCTTTAAAATGCTTTTTTTCATAAAAGAAATGAGGGCTATGGAAGAAAGAATTGGAAAGAAAATTAACAGTGTGACAGAAAAGGTACAAAATGTTCCCTGGGGGAAAAAAACTCCCTGAAAATTAGAATGGACCAAATGACAGCTTATGACTTTATGAAACAACAAGAAATATTTTTTAAAAAGCCAAAAAAGACTGAAAGAGGAAGAAAATGTAAGGTATCTCATGTCAAAAACAATTGACCTAGAAAACAAATTCAAGAGGGAAAACTTAAGGATTTTTGTGCTACCTAAAAACCATGACCAAAACAAGAGCTTACACACCATATTTCAAGAAATCTTAAAGAAAACTGCCTAGACCACTTAGAATCAGAGAGCAAATTGGAAAAAGAAATAATCTTTGGTTCACCTCCTAAAAGAAACCACAAAATCAAAACTATAGCCAAAATCCAGAGGTTCCAGGTCAATAAAAAGCACTCAAACAGTCAGAATAAAGAATTTAAGTACTGAAGAACTATTGTCAGAGTCACACATGATTTAGTAGCTACCACATTGAAGGAGTGGATAACTTGGAATGTGATATCCCATAAGGCATAGGATGTAGATGTACAACTAGGAATAACTTATCCAGCAAAACTGAGTATAATTCTACAGTGCAAAAATAAAAAAAGGATCTTTAATTGAAATAGAGGATTTCTAAGCACTCCTAAGGAAAAAAAAATTGTGTGCAAACTTTGAAATTTAAACACTGGAGTTGGGAGAAACATAAAAAGGTAAATATAAATGAATAGTGATAAAAGATTAAACAAGGTTACACTGTTTACACTTTAATATGCCCTATTGTTGTTAAGGGTCATAAAGGGAATCTAGTTAGACAGAAGGCCTGGGGGTTGTTCTGTTATGTGTTGAAGAACTTAAAAGAAGAATGTAACGGGAGGGAAAGAGAAATATATTAGAGGAAGAAAGGGAGAGTAAGATTAGGGGAAATTATCTCACATAATTGAATTCTATACAAACAAGGAGGAAGGGAGGGGAGAGTGGTTGACACTTGAACCTCACTCTCATCTAAACTGGTCAAAGGACTGATACCCCAAGCCCTCCAAAGAGTTGACTAAAGAAATACCTTTCACTCACCAGGAAAATAGAAGGGAAAGGGGAGAAGGGAGAGATTAATCCTCAGCAAAACAAACTGATGTACAAAAATATTTATAACTTTTTCGGAGGTGGCAAAGAATGGGAATCTGAAGGGGTGTTCATCTTTTGATGAATGACTTAAGAAGTTATGGTATGTAAGTGTAATAGAATATTATTGTGATACAAGAAATAAGGAAGTAATGATTTCAGAGAAACTTGAGAAGATATGAACTGATGCAGAGTGAAGTGAGTAGAACATGAAGAATAATTTATACAGTGACAACTGTATAGCAGTTATAAAGATAAACTTCAAAAGGTTAGGGACTGATCACTATAACAATCAAGCACAATTCCAGAGGACCAATGATAAAACATGCTATCTACTTCCTGACTGAGAGATGAAGGATTCAGTGTGGGGGGACATGACCAATGTGGAAATTTGTTTTGCTTTACTATATATTTGTAACAAGCATTTTGTTTTTCTTTCTTTCTCACTTGAAGGGTGGTTGGAAGGGAGAGGAGGTAGATTTTTGCTGATTGGAAAAAATAATATTAGAAAGCATTTTGGTCACTTTAGAGAGACCATTGGTACTTCCATTCAGAAACCAGATTTAAGGTCTTAAAAAGAGGAAGAGGAAGTGGAAACACCATTGATGGTATTTTCAAGGAGTTGGGTTGAAGAAGTAGGAGAGATATAGGGTAAGTGTGGTGACTAAAATCTAGAGTGGGTATTTTTTTAAGGATAAAGGAGACTTGGACATGTTTGTATGGAGAAAACATGGAACCAGTAGATAGGGAGATATTCATTACTAGAAAGAAAAGAGAATATGGAAGGAAATGGGATTATGTGTGTTTGTAGATACATTGGACTTGGTGAGAAGAAAACTACCTTTTAATCAGATATTGGAGAAAGGAAGATATGTTAAGAGCTGCTATCAAGGGGTTGTGAGATGAGAAGAGAAAAAGAGGGAGTTCTTGGTGATTAGTCTCCATTTCAGGGAATACATAAAAAATGAGGGTTTCAGCCATGAGAGTAAGAGAGAAGGTGGCTTTAGGAGAGAACTTAAGTTTTGAAATAGTCATTGTGGAGAAGGGAATGGAGAATCATCAGGAAGGAGTGAAAGTACTTCCTTGATGAAGCGCAGTTCTAGTTGAGATTAGATAACAGAAATTTGTAGTGGATCCAGTTAGCACAGTTGCAAGAATTCCTCTGATTTTGTTCAGTAGCACTTGAATAGTAATAGAGGTGGCAGATGGGGGGACTAATCCAGGGTTGGAAGTTTGGAAAGGTATGAGCCCCCACAGGACACAGGAGAAAGTACTTTGAGAGTGGAAGATAATAGACCAGCGTTAAAGTGGTTCACTAAGGAATTGGGATTGGAAAGGGAAGAAAGTAAAGCCAGAATAGGGGTGATAGACTTGCAAAATACTGAGGGGTGAGAGATTATTAGAGTCGTAGTTAAAATGAAGTATTCAAAGAAAGAATGACATGGAACACAAGACTAAAGCATGAAAGATATAAAAGGGAAAAGTCTATAAAAATTCAATATGAGCATGGGTAAAAAATCTCAAAGAGAAATATTTAGCAAATATTAAAATATAAGGGAAAGTGAACTAGTAGTGTCAGATGAAAGAATCTTTTGTATGTCCCAGAAATCAAAAAACAACAACTAACTCCAGGATGATTCAAAAGAAATAAAATTCATAAAAAAAAATTAGGAATGAATCAACATCAGAAATGAGAGCTTTTTTCTAAATAGTATTTTATTTTTTCCAATTACATGTAAGGATAGTTTTCAATGTTCATTTATTATAAGATTTTGGGTTCCAAATTTTTCACCCTCTCTTCTTTTCCTCTCGTCTCCTCAAGATGGCAATCAATCTGACATAATTTATACATGTGCAATCATGTTAAACATCTTTCCACATTAGCCATGTTGTAAAAGAAGAAAGAGAACAGAAGTGAAAAAGCATGAGAAAAACAAAAACCAAAAAAAGTGAAAAAAGTATGTTTCAGTCTGCATTCAGACAGTTCTTTGTTTGGATGTGGATAGCATTTTCCATCATGAGTCTTTTGGAATTGTCTTGGATCATTGTATTGCTGAGAAGAGCTAAGTCTATCTATCATAGTTGATCATCGCACAATGTTGCTGTTACTGTGCACAGTGTAATGAGAGCTTTTGATGGATAAAATAATGCTGATGATGTAAAAGTGTTGATGAGGCTCATTGGACAGTGATGTTGGTGCTGACATTTAAACTCAGGTCCTGTTCAACTTGCCTTCATTCATATTAGGCTACCTCTCTGATTATGATGTTGATGGTAGTGATGTTGGAGTAGTAGCTTTGGTGATATTGATGGTGATATGTAGTGAAAATGGTACTGATATTAGATGACATTGTGACAGAGATGATGGTCCTGATGTTAAGTACATAATAGTGACAATGACGATAGTAGCATTATGACAGTGACTGTGGCAGTTGTATGGCAGCAGTGATGGTAGTGATAGTAGTCATGCTGGTGGTAGGAAAATGACAGGGATGATGATGGTGGTGGTGACAGTATGACAGTAATGATGATCTGTTGGCAGTGATGTGAAAGTAATCATTGTGGTGATGTGACAGTGATGATAGGATTCATTATAACATTTTGACAGTGCTAGTATTAGAGATGTGATAGTGCCAATTGTGGTGATGTGACTGCTTATGCTGATTGTAGTATATAACAATAATGATAGTGTTGATGGCAGTGATGAGATAATGATGCTGATTGAGTAAGAGTGATAATGGACTTAGTGGTGGTGATATGAAAGTCATGGTGGGGATGGTGAAGTGAAGTGCTGAGGGTGGGGAATCTGAGAATGCGGGTACTGGCAAGTGATAATGTTCATTGGAGTAGATGGTTCTGATGTGATAGTGAGGTTCATGGTGGTGTGATAGTATTGGTGGTGATGATGACAGTAATGGCAGAGATGTATGTGACAGTGACAGTGGTGAAGATGGTAGTATTGTAACATTGACAGTACAAGGGTCAGGACAGCAAAATTTGTCAGGAAAGCACAGTGACTCATTAAAATATAATGGCAGTGGTGTTCCAGTAGAGTTGGTAGAGATGTTGCAGTAATGGTTATGCGGGATTAGATATTCATGTCCAGAGCCCTGTGATAGTGATGGTGGCAATGTGACAGGGATGGCAGTGGGGCTCTGACAATGTGATTGTGATAATGGTACTGACATAATAGTCATTATGGTGGGGAATGTGAGAGTCACGGCAATGACCAAGATGTGGGTGAGGATATGGCAACAATGAGCATGGCTAGAGTTATCAATATGACAGTGTTGGTTATGGAAATATTAGCATTATGACAATGAAAATCATTGGCCCTGTGACAATGATGATGGTAGTAGTGATGGATGAAAGAATTAATTAGTGAAAAAGCATTTATTTGGTTAATATGTGCCGATCCATAGTAATGTTAATAAGCAGCGTTTCTATAGTGCTTTAAGGTTTGCAAAGCACTTTACAAATACCATCTCATTTTATTTTCACAGCAACCTTAGAAAGTACGTGCTTTTATTAACCCCATTTTACAGATGAGGAAAATGAGACAGACAAAAGTTTTAGTGCCTTGTCTAGGGTCGCATAGCTAGTAAGTGTCAGAAATTGGATTTGAACTCCAGTCTTCCTGACTCCAGGTCCAGTGTGCTAGCCATCGTTACCTAGCTGCCTAGATCTTGCCCTCAAGGAGTTTACATTTTAATAGGAATATATATATGTGTGTGTGTGTGTGTGTGTGTGTATGTATGGTGGAGACAGTGTGATGTTATGGTTTAGAAAATCACATGGATGATGAATGTAGCCATAGGGAATTAGACTGAAAATTCTTTTTCAGGAGTAGTAATAGCAGTGTGGATTTAATCAGCTCTAGAAAAGGTAGGGAAGAAACATGGAAGGCAAGAAGGCTGGTGAGAAGATGCCTGGAGAGTAGGGAGTAAAGTGAACCATGTTTGAAACCTCCCCAAAGCAGTGAACAAGCTGATGTGAAAGGGATGATGAAGATGGTGTGACAGTGACAGCACTCATGGTAGAGTTGTCTAAATGCTTATAGTGGTGATAGGAGTGATGATACTAAAAAATGAATGAATACATGAAAAATCATTTAGTTAGCACTTACTTTCTGAGAAAGACAAATATAGAAGCAAGGATAATTCCAGAAACTTCCATTTTAATAGAGGGAGACAGTATATAGGAAAGGGGTATTTTGGTTTGGAAAATGATAGGGATGGTGAGTGTAGCTATAGGGAGTAGGTTTATAAATCCTTTTCAAGCATGGTAATAGCAATTTTGATTTGCTCATGGCTCCAGAACTGGATAAGGTGGGGAAGGGAAGGAGTGGCAAAGGGAGCTGTCAAGAAGATTCTTAGGGAGTAGGTAATAAGTGAAGGATGGCTGGAGCCATCCTGAAATAGAGGGTCAGGTGATAGGATGGTGCTCATGGTGCCAATATGGCAGTAGTGGTTACTTGAAGCTGATTGTAGTGGGAATGTGGCAGTAATTGTGTTATTGTACTACTTTGGTGTTGATATGAAAGTGATGGTGGTTGGAATAGAACACGATTTTGTTAGGAATAGTGTTAATTAACAGTGCTAATATGTGTGTACATGTGTGTGGTTGTGTGTATTATGTGTGATAGTAATGGTGATGAGGATCAGAACACTTAGCACAATGCCTGGCACATAGTAAGCATTTAATATATACTTGTAGATGATGATGATGGGACATGATAATGACAGTGGTGGTTAGAAACAGTGCTGCTAGTGGTGATGTGATAGTGATAGAAGCCATGTAATAACCTGACACTTAAAGGACTTGGTGATATAATGTTATAGCATATGTGCCAGAGTCCCTTGTTAGTACCCATACCATATGATAGCAAAAGAAAAGTGGTTGCTTCATCAGTTAAAAGAAGAGACAGTTTCCAGCTGAAACTTCCTTCCTTCATTCTTCTAAGTAGCATCATATAATTCAAAGACTTTCACTAAGATATGAGAAAGGGCTGACTCTTTTCCATCTCATCATTAAGATGATCTTGCTCATATGGCAGCTAGTGCTAGGGGATTCAACTAGTTGAACTTTAGTTTAGTTCCAGGATTCCATTTGTGTGTGTGTGTGTGTTTCCTGATCTTATTAGCTATCCTAAGGTAGATATGTTTAAGCTCAGAGGTGACATTGTGAATTCTAAAGGTTTGAAGGTTCTGGGTCCAATGAATGGCAGCAGGGGGAGTTTTCCTCATCAGAGAGGATGGCCAACAACCAGAGGAATGCCCCATGCCTGGCCATTTTACTAGAAGACATGTACTGGGAGCTCTTTGGACAATGCAGCAGTAAGGTAAGATGTAAAATGCTTAATCAGTAATTACATAAATTGGTTTGTTTTCAGATGAAGTTTAAGTCTCAGATTCACAGAAGATTTTAACATTAATTACATTGAGTTGTTTACTAAGTCCTCTTTGTTTTTGTCAAATCCATACTTGGGGGCGTTCTGTGTTTAGGAATCCTTTTACATGTAGGAAATGCATATTTGTGTCATACCTGACTGGTTTTTTACATAGAGGATAGCGTCATCATCATCACCATCATCATATCAATTACCATGATAACCATAGCTAGCAGGTGTGTATATACTGTTAAGAATTACTAAGCACTTTAACTATGTTAACTCATTTGATCCTCACAACAGCTCTTTGAGGTGGGAACTATTATTGTTTCCATTTTATAAGTGAGGCTAAAAGGTTAAGTTATTTTTCAAGGGTCATGCAACTAGTTTCTGAGACAGAATTCAAAGTCAGGCCTTCCTGACTCCAAGTTCCACACTCTATCCACTACACCTCCTGAAAGAAATGCCAAAATGAAAACTCCCAGTTATATTATAATCAAATTCCAGATGTTTCAGGTCAAACAAAAAATACTTCAGGCAGCTAGAAAGAAAAATTTCAAGCCACTGAGGAGCCACTGTCAGAATTACACAAGATATAGCAGCCACAATAATAAAGAAGCAGAGAGTTTGGAAGATGATATTTCAGAAGGCAAAGGATATAGGCTTACAATCAAGAATAACTTACCTAGAAAACTGAGTATAATCCTTCATGGGGAAAGTAGACCTTTAATGAAATAATGTTTTCTTAGTATTCCTGATAAAAAAGACCAGATCTGCATAGAAACTTTATAGTGAAAACATAGTAGTAAAGAGAAACATAGATAAACATGAATGAACAATCCAAAAGAACTAAATAAGGACAAACTGCTTACATTCTAATATAGGAAGATGATACATGTGTCCCCTATAAAGCCTATTATCATTAGGGTTATACATAGAGTCTAAATCAAAGGTCTTGGTCTAATTAGATAGAAGGTCTGAACATGTTTCTGTTCTATATTGATGATCTTAAAATAAGAAAGAAAAGGGAGAAGAAGAGCAATATGCTAGGGTAGAAAAGGGAGAAGGTTAAGGAAAATTATCTCATATAATTGGAGGTTATATTTTTCAGTCTTTAGAAACAAGGATGAAAGAAGCAGGGCAGTGATTAACACTTGAATAGCACTGTCATCTGAATTGGTCAAAAAAGAGAAGACACACACACACAACAGTTGGCTACAAAAATAAAGTTTACTCAACAGGGAAACAGGATGGAAAAGATAGGAAAAAGAGGAATTACAGGGATAGTAGATTAAGAGATGGATTAATCTTAAGTAAAACAAACTATAAAAATATACAAAAATATTTATAGTTCTTTTTGAATTAGAAAAGAATTGGTAATTGAGAATATATCCATCCACTGGAAAATGGAGGAACAAGTTATAGTATATAAATGTGATAAAATACTATTGTGCTTCAAGAAATGATTAAGGGCATAGTTTCAGAGAAATTTAGGAAGACATGTATGAACTGATTCAGAGTGAAATGTGTGGAACCAGGAGAATAATTTATACACAGACTATATAATAATTTATACACATACTGTGAAGTCAAACAACGTTTAAAGACTTAGAAACTCTGATCAGTACAATGACTAACAATGATTCCAGAGGATAGATGATGAAGCATGTTACCTCCTGATAGAGAAGCGAAATAGAGTGTGAAATGTGTCATATTTTTAATATGGTCAATGTGGAAATTTGTTTTACTTGACTTAATATGTTTGCAACAGGGTTTTTTTTCTTTCTCAAATTGAGGGAGAGGTATAGGAGGGGGAAATGGTAGTTTTTATTCCAATTAAAAAAACTTAATTTACAAACTAAAAGTAATTGATCTGGAAAAATGAATCAAGAAAATTTAATTCAAGAATTATTGGACTCCCTTGGTAGTACTATGTAATCTTAGAGAAGAAGTCATGATAAAATGTCATCATGTTGCTCATCATTTTTAATGTTTCTCTTCTCTTCTAACTTTGTCATTCATCCTGATATAGATATGATGGAAATATATAGGAAGCAAACCAGCAGTGAAGGAAGAATGGTGAGGATAAAAGAAAAATGACGTTATACTAACAATTATCCATTGTGCTGTAGCCCCAAGAGGGTAAATCTAAAGAGACCTGCCAAGGTCAGGTAAGAAGAGTGTCTTTCTATGGGAGATGGATGAGTGGTTCCAGGAAAAGGTAAAAGGTAAAAGGAGGGAAGAGGTGGTTATAATTTTAAATATACAGTCCAGGGCAAGTAGAGGAAACTGAATGCTTTTCTCCTTCCATTTCCGACAAGCTACACAGATCTCTGTTGTAGGCTTTCTCCTGTCCTTCCATAAATAACAGACTGTTCATTCGCCAAAGCTGAGGCACATGGCATTTCCTGTGACTACCTTGTATCACCAAGGTTTTAGTGACATTCAGAATTCAACCTGGAACTCTATGCCTCAATGTCTGCTTTTGTCTTCATAACCCTTGAGTAAAAGGAAAGGAAAAGAGGGAATTCCATTTAGTGAGTATTTATCAGGT
Source organism: Potorous gilbertii (assembly GCA_028658325.1). NCBI lineage: Eukaryota > Metazoa > Chordata > Mammalia > Diprotodontia > Potoroidae > Potorous > Potorous gilbertii. The sequence goes on from JAQQSK010000199.1 coordinate 25,568, forward strand.
ATGTAGAATGGATTTTTGGTACACCATCTTCATTTCCAAGTTACATCATTTTCATTTCCTGGGCCCCACCAGTGAGCCATCTGTTGTAATGAGGAAGAATAGAAGAGTTAAAAAAATCAGTTTGGTTGGAATATGTGTCATTCCATACAGTTTCTCACTTTTCAAATCAGGGGAATCAAAATGCATATTTTTCATCTCTTTTTTGATTCTAAACTTGGAGTTATAAGCACATTAATTTCAGCAAGCTGTTCCATTTAAATTGTTGTAGTCATTGTGCTTATTGTTTACCTTGTCTTGTTTCTTTGACTCTGAATCAGTTCATTTAAGTCTTTCATGCTTCTTTGTATTCACCATGTTCTGTTTCTTAGAGCAGTAATATACTATTACATTCACGTACCATAATTTGCTTAGCCATTCCCCAATCAATTTGTTTCCATTTCTTGCCTGTCACAAATGTTGTAAATATTTTAATGGATATAGGACCTTCTTTTTGTCTTTGATCTCCTTACAATATATGTCTAGCAGTGTGATCTCAAATGAAAAAATAGGGGCATTTAGTTACTTTCATCACTTGATTCCAAATTATTTTCCAGAATGACTGGACCAGTTCACAACTTCTTGAGTAAACCATTCTTGAGTAAAATTCCATCACTGTTACTCAGTGGGTAATCATTTTTTAATTTTTCTCCTCTTATTTCCTCTTACCTAGTCATTCTTCCTGATTCAAGTAAAGTAGAAATCTATAGCAAATGATTTAAAGTCGTTAAAGTAAGTTCAATGAGGTAAGGAAAGGTGGTGGGGACTGAAGTTGTTGGTACCAAATGCCTAAAGAGCTCCAGGTCTAGAAGGATGGTTCCTTTCTTATTGTGAAATCTTGTTTTTTTATTCAATTAACAAACTTTTCTCTCTCCCATTCACCCTTCCAATGACTATAATAAAGAAGAAAAACAAACCCTTATCAACAAAAATGTGTAGTAAAGCAATACAAATTCCCCCAATCGTCATGTCCAAAAAATGTATGTCTCATTCTGCATATTTTGTCCATTACTTCTATGTCAAGAGGTGAGTATTAGTCTTCCCCATTGGTCCTCTTCAATCATGGTTGAGTGTCATGTTTAATAGTTCTTAAGTTTTTCTAAGTTACTCATTTTTCCAATCTTGTTATAATAGAAATTCTTCTCCTAGTTCTGCTTACTTCACTCTGCATCGAACCATGGGGATCTTCCCAGGTTTCTTTGAAAACATTAATTTAATTATTTTAAAATACAATTGAATTACACTACATTCATGTACCATATATATTCTACCATTTCCCAGTTGATGGGGCCTACTTAATTTTCAGTTCTTTGCCATCAAAAAAGCGCTACATAAATATTTTTGAACATGTGGATCCTTTTCCTCTTTCTTTGATCTCTTTCATATAATAGTCATGGTAGTGATGTTGGTGAGTCAAAGCGAATGTACAGTTTGGTAACTTTGAGTGCATTGTTTCAAATTGCTTTCCAGAAGGGCTGGACCAGTTCACAGCTCCATCAAGAGTATGTTAATGTGTCTGTTTTCCCTAAGTTCCTGGGAGGGTGACTATTAACAGATGTACCAAGGAAATTATAAGAACAAGAGTTGACTTGAATGAAAGATGAGTGGTCCCAAGAAAAAACTAGAGGAGGCTACCATTAAAGTCATGGGTCCCCTTGCTTATGTATAGAATAACCTTCTCTGGGGAAGATTAGGGAATATGATCAGCCTGGAGAAGGCAACCAGTGTTCTTTTCAACAGCAATGCTTCTACCTCCAACTAAATGCTGCATGGTCAGTAATGCAGATGTGTCTGTTTTTATTTTCTCTTCCCAAACTTGTGGCAAAGACTTCTTTCAACTCAATCTATACATGATATGATTTGGTTTTAGTAGTTGGACACTCCAGTAGGCTACACTGTCAGCTGTTTTCCATCCTTCAAAGTAAATCTTGATAGCGTAATAAAAGCTAGCTTGAACTCATCTGGAATTGTGATCCAGGTGATATGAAAGGGTTCATAGCAGTGAAGTGACAAGTATTATATGGGGTATGTGATATCAGTGCTGATGGGTTTGACAGTGCTTATTGTGGTCATGTGACATTGTTAGTGATTTGATAGTGTTGTGACAGTGTTTTGTGGGAAGATGTAATAATGCTGATGGTTATGTGACGGTAAAGAACTCAGTGATGATTCAGTGATGGGGATTTTACAGTAACAAGTGTTGTGACGTTACTGAAGGTAGTGATATAGTATGCCATGGAGTAATATGACAAAGCTGACATTTCATGAAAAGGATGTACAAATGTTTTAAGTAGAGCTGTTGAAATAGTAGATAAGGCTAGTGTTGAAATGGCAATAAAAGTGCTCATAGCTGTGATGAAAGAGTGCTGATTGCAGCAATGTGACACTGGAAATGAGCATATGATAGTGATGATATCACAGTGCTTATGGTCAGAAAAGGACACTGATGATTTTCAGTATTTGACAGTTATGGTCATAATGAAAATCATTGAGTTGTTTAGTCATTTTTTTCAGTCAGGTCTGACTTTTTGTGACCCCTTTTGGGGTTTTCTTGGCCAAAATTCTAGAGTGATTTGCCATTTCTTCTCCAGCTTATTTTGCAGCTGAGGAAACTGAGTCAAACAGAGTGAAGTAACTTGCCTAGGGTTACACACCTAGTAAGTGTCTGAGGCCAGATTGGAACATAGGAAGATGAATCTTGTCTAGATTAATTGACTGAGGTCAGATTTGAACTTGGATCTTCCTGACTCCAGATCTAGCACTCTATCCACTGTGTCACCTAACTGCCCCTTTGGGCCCCTTTTGGGTCTTAATCTGGAAAATTATTTGTTTAGTTGTTTCAGTTCTGTCTAACTCTTTGTGACCCCATTTGGATTGGAATTTTTTGGCAAAAACATTGGAATGGTTTGCCATTTCCTTCTCCAGCTCATATCACAGATGAGGAAATTGAGGCAAACAAGGTGAAGTGACTTGCCCAGGGTCAGACAGCTAGTAATGACTGAGGTCATATTTGAACTCAGGGAAGATGTCTTCCTGACTCCAAGCTTGGTACTATGGCACTCCCTAGCAGCAATAAAATAGTCATTGTGGGGGTTTAAGCAGTACTGATATGATAGATAGTATTGGGTCAGCAATGACACTGCTGATCATGGTCATGTGACACTGCTGCTGTTTGTGAATGTGAGTGTAAAAGAGAGGTTGCTGTTGCTATTAAAATAATGGTACTGAGGATGTGATGATGCTCATAGTGGTCAGAATGCTAATCATTGGCATGTGACAGTGATGCTGGTAGGAAGGTGACAGTGCTGACTATAGGGATTTGAAGGTGATCCTGATGGTCCTAGTGATCAGGATATAATAATATTGATGTTGAGGATAAGACATTAAAGTGGGAATGTGACAGTCAGTCAACATTTATTAAGCACCTACTATGTGCCAGGCACTGTGCTAAGTGCTGGGGTTACAAAAAGAGGCAAAAGAATCCCCTGCCCTTAAGGAGCTTACAGTCTAATGAGGGAAACATCATGCAAATAAATATGTACAAACAAGCTATATTCAGGATAAATAGGAAATAATTGAGAGTCACTAGAATGAAAAGGGCTTGGGAAAGTCTTACTGTAGAAAATAAGATTTTAGCTGGAATTTGAAGAAAGCCAGAGAAGCCATTAGAAAGAGGTGGAGGAGGGAGAGCATTCTAGGCATGGGAGAGAAACAGAGAAAATTCCCAGAGCCAAGAGATGGGTGTCTTGTTGGTGGAACAGAAAGGAGGCTAGTGGACAGAAGAGTACAAGGCAGAGAGTAAGGTGTAAGAAGACTGAAAAGGTAGGAGGCAGCTAGGTTATAAAGGGTTTTGAATATCAGAAGATTTTTGTATTTGATTATGGAGATGTTAGGAAGGTACTAGGGTTTATTGAATAGTAAGGTGACATGGTTAGACTTGAGTTTTATGAAAATCACTTTGGTGGGTGAATGGAGGGTGGACTAAAGTGAGGAAAGACTTGAGGCAGATAGAGTCACCCATAGACCAGGGATGAGGTGATGAGGACCTGTACCAAAGTGATGACAGTGTCAGAGGAGAGAAGGTGGAATCTACAGGCCTAGGCAACAGATTGGATTGGTGGGGTGAGAGATAGTGAGGAATTGAGAATGACACCTAGTTTGTGAGCTTGAGGGACTTGGAAGATCATATTGCCCTATACAGTAATAAAAAAGGTGAGGGTAGGGAAGAATCTAGGGGGAAAGATTAGGAGTTCCATATTGGACATGTTGGGTTAAAATGTCTATTGGACATCCAGTTCAAGACATCTAATAGGCATTTGGAGATGTGAGACTGGGGGTCAGCAGAGAGGCTAGGGTGGGTAGGTAGATCTGAGAGTCATAAGCAAAAAGATGATACGTGAATACATGGGAGCTAGCAAGAACATCAAGTAGTATAGAGAGAGAAGAGAAGAGGGTCCAGGACAGAACTCTGTGGCACACAGAAGTTATGGTATGGATGAGGTTTCAGCAAAGGAGACTTACACTGAATGGCTAGGTAGGTAGCAGATAAATCAGGAGAGAGTAGAGCCCTGAAACTTAGAGAGACAAGAGTATCAAAGAGGAGAGAGTGATCAACAGTGTCAAAGGTTGCAGAGAAATCAAAATGAATGAAGATTGAGAGGAGGCTGTTGGTTTTGGCAATTAAGAGATCGTTTGGAACTTTGGAGAGAAGTTTCATTGGATTGATAAGGTGGGAAACAAGATTATAAAGAGTTAAGAAGAGTGAGAAGAAAGAAAGTGGAGGCACATAGAAATTGTAGATGGCCTTTTAAAGTTTAGTCACAATGAGCAGAAGAGATATAGGAAGATAGCAGTGATGAAAGGTCAAGTGAGGGTTTTTTGTGGATGGGGAAGACATGGGCATGTGAATAGGCAAAAGGGAATGAGTCAATAGTCAGGGAGAGGTTGAAAATAAGTGATAGAGTGGGGATGACAGAGGGGGCAATTTGTTGGATGAGATAGGATAGAATGGGACTGCTTGAGCAAGCAGAGGGTTTAGATAGTTGTGGAAGACATATGAGTGATGAGATGAGGAAGAGGGGAGCAGACAGAGCTCATGGAGAATGACCATTTTTATTTTTGGTAAAATAAGAAGCAAGATGGGGGGAGAGGAGGAGCCATGGAAAGTTTGAAGAGAGATGAAAAGGTTTGCAAGAGCTAATGTGGACAATAGGAAAGTGAGTTGATGAGGAAGATATGGTAGGTTTGCCTAGAAACAGTAACTGAAATAGTCTAACATAAATTTGTAGTGGATCCAGTCAGAACGATTACATGATCTTCCCTACCTTCAGCATGTGTGAGGCTTGGCTGGGTGCAATTGTTGAAAAGATAAGGGGACACTGGGAGAAGAGGATAGTGCAGAGTTAGATTTGTTTATCAAGTGGTCAAGATGTGGAAAAGAGGAGAGAGATTGGCTTATTCAGGGGAGGTGGCCTGGTACAAATTGAAGGGTCAGGAGATTGGAGCTCATAGTATGCACAACATGTAGGATTTCATAAAGGAAGGCAGAGGGAGAGGGGGAAAGCCAATAGATTATGGTTGGATAAGAGGACTTTGGAATTCTTAAATATGGTAGTGGTGCATTTGTAGGTGATGGCAAGGTCTTTATGTATGGCTAAAGTAGGACAGAGGAGTAGATC
>JAQQSK010000200.1:0-31365 GCA_028658325.1 Potorous gilbertii
TGATGATGATGATGGTGATGATGGTGATGGTGATGATGATGATGGTGATGGTGATGATGGTGATGGTGATGATGGTGATGATGATGATGATGGTGATGATGGTGATGGTGGTGATGATGATGATGACGATGATGATGATGGTGATGATGATGATGGTGATGATGATGATGGTGGTGGGGGTGGTGGTCATGGTCATGGTAATGAAGAAGATGATAATGATGAAATTCTGGAATGATGAAATGAACACCAGAATTGGAAATCCATCTTCTTTGCTCATTCAGCTGTATGGGGCTTATTACTAATGTTCCAGCAGCAACTAGATGACCACTTATCTGGGATGCCCTATTGTGACTTCTGGCTCAGGCAGAGTTTGTACTAAATTATCTTGGATTTCCTTTGTAACTATGAGATTTTTGTGTAGAACTCAGTTTGTATATTTTATTTAATGGCACCTCTATTTCCCCATATATTTTCCCCTAGAAAGTCATCCCTTAGAAAAGAAATAAGGTAAAAATGGAAAAAAAATCAACAAAACAAAACAACAAATTGAAAACTTCTGATATGAGCAATATTGAATAATTTATAGACCTTCACATCTGCAAAAGGTCAAGGAGAGGCCTCTCTTAATATACCTTCTTTAGGACTGTTTGGTTATTTATAATTTTGCAACATTACATCTAAATTAATTTGTTTTTCTTCTTTCCCATTTATATTTCAATAATCACTTTATCTGTTGTTTTCATGGCTCTACTTACATGACTTTGTCACTCAGTCAATAAACATTTATTAAGAAACTCCTTCTGAAGTTCTGAAGCTTCTGAAGCTCTCAGCCTATAGAAACTAGGGGAATCAAGCCTTTGGCACAAGTCCAGTCACTTGTGCCAAAAGCTGAGAATTCATAGAAAAGTAATATCTAGTCCCAGATCTCAAATAGGGAAACACTATGAAAATAGCTATATACAAGTCAGAATATACAGGGTACTTTGTAAATAATCAAGAGAGAGAAGGAAAGAACCACAAGAAAAATAAGGAAAGCCTACTGATAGAAAATGAGATTTTAGCTGAAAATGAAAGTGCTGAGAGTGGGAAGATGTAGTGTGTTGTGTGAGGAACAGCTAGGAAACCAATGTCTCTAAATCACAAAGGGTGTGGAAGAAAGTAAAGGAGATGGAGTTTAGTAAGGTAGACAGACCAAGTTGCATAGAAGTATGAATGCTAAACAGAGGATTTAGAGAACACTAAGGATACTATATGGCATGATCAAAGCTGTGTTTTGGGAAGATTAATTTGACAGTTAAGTGGAGCTTAGATTGGAGTCAGGAAAGACTTATGGCAACTTGATTTAAGTTTTCCAGGCATGAGATGAATAGCCCTTGCATCAGGGTGGTGGCAGTATTAGAAAAGAGAAGGGGGCATATACAGGACATTCAAAGAAGGTAAATTTCATAGACCTTAGCAACAGATTGGATATGGTGAGGTGAGAGAGACAGAGTTAGGAGTCAACAATGACACCCAAGTTGCAAACTTGGACTAGGAGGATGGTCGTCCCTACAGTGATAGAGAAGTTTCAAATTAGGGGGGAGGATTTTGGGGAAGAGATGATGACCTTAATTTTGAATATGCTGAGTTTCAGTTTTCTATAGAATATCCAGTTTGAGGTGTCTAATAGCCACTTAGAGAGAAAGTCTGGAAGTCAAGAGAGAGCTTAAGAATAGATGAGATCAAGATGGCAGAATAGAAAGAGGGACCATCCTGAGCTCTGCACCTACTCCTCCACCCCCTCAAATACCTTTAAAAATGACTGAACAAATTCTAGAGCGGTAGAAGCCACAAAACAACAAAGTGAAACAGAATTCCAGCCCAACACAATCTGGAAGGCTGGCAAGAGGAGCCTATTGCACAGGGCTTGGAGTAGAGCTCAACTGCACAGATGGGACTGGAGCATTCTTCAGGGCACTGTGCCATGGTTTCCAGGCTTTTCTACCCACAAATGCCAAAGATAGCTTCAAAGGTCAGTGGGAAATCACCTGGGTGAGAAAATATTGTCCAGTCCTAGCCCAACCCTAGGGCAGTGGCAGTTGCTTCTGAAGCTCTCAGCCTATAGAAACTAGGGGAATCAAGCAGCTGATCTGGATTACAGTCCTGGGTGGAGGCTGTGAGGCAAGGAAGAATCCTGGAATGGCAGAGCTAGTAGTAGTGGTGGAGAGGGAATCTTGCAGATCCAGGGCAAAAAACAGTGCTTGTGGTTGCCCATAGACCAGAATGCAGGCCAAGAGAGGAGTAAATATGTTCCCTTTGAACATACCGCTTTGAAGGAACTGAGAATTTGCAGGTCCTTGGAGATATCTCTGAAAACAGTGGCACAAATCCCCTGAAACTTAGGGCAGTGCACCCTCCATTTAACAAAGAGCTCAGTGATGGGGAGAAAAATTGGACATGTTATAAAGTGAGGTAAAGCAATCAGCATTAAAACAATAGACTGAATTAATTACTGAAAATAAATTAATGACATCTTTAGGTGGGAGAAAAGAATTTCAGTCTAAATTTCCTAGAGGAAGGTAATCTCGGGTAAAATTTGGCATTGATGGAAAAGTCAAAGTTTTAATGGTAAATTTGATTTTATGATTGCCATTTAATCAGGAAGTAGAACATGTATAGAAGGGTATGTAAGCCACTTAAGACTTGCCTCAAAAGATGTTCCTTAGCCAAAGTGAAACTATAACCATATTTGAAACCTAGTTATTGGAACTTGCCATTTTTAATGCTATGGGACTGTTAAGTGACTGTTCTTCTGAGTCTAACTCCAGGTATGGGTAGCAAGAAAGGCAATCTGAGCCTCCAATCCATGATGCCAGTAAGCTGATGAGATGCTGGTATGAACTGCATAGGTGATCTCAAGGGAAGGGTGAGAGAGAGGCTGTTCAGCATAGGCTGAGGTGGGATTCTCCTGACTGAATGCAAGTGGATAATCTAATCCTGCCTGGAATTGACATGAAGTGGGGGAAATATTGTATCCCTGCTCTGTCCTTAATATTGGTGGCAGTTTTGTATAGTCAAAAGGTTTATAAGCTTAATACCAGATCTATTCAATTATAGATTATGGATAGGGGAACATCCAAGATCATCTAAAACTAAGCTATTAGGCATAAGACTTTAGACCAACAACAATAAGTTAGGGTCCTTTGATTCTTAGTAATACTGTGGAGACCATTAGGTCAAGAGCTTGTGAAGTTAGTAACATAAATATTATTTGTGCCTCAGTTGGTTAATATTTTTTTTAAAAATTTCTTTTGTGATCCATATTGTAATTGCTTTAAAAAGAAGTATCACCTGACCAAAAGTTTGAATTGCTTTATCTGTTATAAACTGTGTTAAAAAAAATAATAATAAACAAAAACAAAGAGCTCAGAGGTCACTTAATTGGCTGGAAAAATGATAAAAAAAAAAGGTGGAAATTAAGACTGTAGAAGGTGAAAAGGTAAAAGATATTAAAAGGTATTTTCTGTAAACAAGGAAGATCAAAGTATAGAACCAGAGGAAGACAGCAAGGTCAAGGTTCCTGCAAAGCTTTCAAGAAAAATATAGATTGGTCTCAAAAAAGATTTTGAAAATCAAGTAAGAGAAGTAGAGGAAAAAATTGGGAGGAGAAATGAGAGTGATGCAAGAAAATCATGAAAAATAAGTCAACAGCTTGCTAAAGGAGACCCCAAAATACTGAGGAAAATAACACCTTAAAAATAGACTAACCTGAATGCCAAAAGAGGTCCCAAAAGCCAATGAGGAGAAGAATGCTTTAAAAAGCAGGATTGACCAAATAGAAAAGGGGATCCAAAAGCTCACTGCAGAAATGAATTCCTCCAAAATTAGAGTGAAACAAATGAAAGCTGATAACATTATAAGAAATTAAGAAATTTTAAAACAGTCAAAAGAATAAAAAAATAGAAGATAATGTGAAATATCTCATTAGAAATACAACTGGCCTGGAAAATAGATTCGGGAAAGATAATTTAAAAATTATTTGTCTACCTGAAAATCATGATTAAAAAAAAAGAACTTAGACATCATCTTTCAAGAAATTATTAAGGAAAACTATCCTGATATTCTAGAACCAGAGAGTAAAATAGAAATTGAAAGAATTCATCAATTACCTCCTGAAATAGGCCCCAAAAGAAAAACTCCTAGGAATATTGTAGCAAAATTCCAGAGTTCCCAGGTCAAGAAGAAAGTATTACAAGCAGCCAGAAAGTAACAATTCAAGTATGGTTGGAACAATCAGGGTAACACAAGATTTAGCAGTTTCTACATTTAAGGGATTGAAGGGTTTGGAATATGGATATTCCAGAAGTCAAAGGAGCTAGGATTAAAACCAAGAATCACCTGCCCAGAAAAACTGGGTATAATACTTCAAGAGAAAAAATGGAATTTCTGAGCATTCTTGTGAAAAAGACTAGAGCTGACTCGAAAATATGCCTTTCAAATATAGGAATTAAGAGAAACATGAGAAAGTAAACAAGAAAGAGAAGCCATAAAGGATTCATTAAAATTGAACTATTTACATTCTTACATGGAAAGATGATATTTGTAACTCATGAGGCTTTTCTAAATATTAGGATGGTTCTAGGGAATACACACATACATATGTGTGTATTATATATGTGTAGGTATATGCATATATACATATATGTACATATGTGTGTAAACGTATGTATGTACAAATATGTAGACAGAAGGCTCAGGGTTAACTGAATATGAAGGAAGGATACTTAAAAAATAAAATTAAATGTTGAGAGGAATGTAATGGGAGAAAGAGAAATGGAGAGGCAGAATGTAGTAAAGTCTCACATAAAAAAAGCAAGAAAGAGATTTTACGATGGAGGGGAAGAGGCAGAAGATGAAAGGAAATCAGCGAGTCTTACTCTAATTGAATTTGGCTCTTGAGGGAATAACACATTCAGTTGGGTATGGATAGTCATCTTACCCTACAGGAAGGCAGTGGGGAAGGAGATAAGAGAGGGAGGATAACAGAAGGGACTGTAGATTGGCTGAAGCAAACACTAGTGTAGGGGGATAGGTCAAGGGAGAGAATGGAATAAATGGAGGGCAGAACAGGACAGCGGGAAATGTGGTTAGTCTTTGCAACATGACTGTTATGAAAGTGATATACATGGCTACATATATATGAGTTATATTGAGTCACTTGCTTTCTGAAAGAGAGTGGGTGAGGCGGGAGGAAGGGAGAGAATGTGGAACTCAAAGCTTTAAAAATGATGTCAAAAATTTTTTTTTTTGGAAAATAAGTTTTACAGGTAATGAGGTATAGAGATTTTATCTTGTCCTACTGGAAAATAGAAGGGAGGGAAATGGAAGAAAGGGAGTGATAGAAGAGAGGGCAGATTGGAACAAGGGATAGTTGGGGTACATGTGGCTCTGGGGAGATGGGGAGAAAATCTGGAATTCAAAATCATGTGGAAGTGAATGTTGAAAACTGAAAATAAATTATATTAAAAAAGAGTAGATAATATCTCAGAATCATCTACATACCCATGATAAGTGAATCCATGAGAGTTAAATCAATTCACATAGATGTCCTCATGCTTCTCTGAATGAATCATGTTTTTAATTTATCATAATCCAGTAATATTTTATTAAATGCCCGCAACACTATTTGTTTAGCCACTTTTAAATAATAGGCATCTAACTTGTTTCTAGTTCTTTGCTACCACAAAAAGTGATGTTATAAATATTACAGTGTATATAACACACTCTCCCTCCAACTTTTTTTGTCAATAACCTTTTTGGGGCAATTGACTAACAACAGAATCTGTTAGTCAAGTGGGAAGGGAATTGTAGTCATTTTGTTTACATAATTTCAAATCACTTTCCAAAATGATTTCCCCAATTCACAATTCTGCTAAAAATACACTAGGTAATAATTGAGTTTAACGAATTCAAGTTTTTTGATTGTTTAGTCTCGGTTGATCCATTTGCCTATTTTTAAAAATCAGCGTAAAATGGGTTTAATAATGTTACTATATAATAGTTTGACACTTAGAAATTCTCATATCTCTTCATTCCTCTTGTTTTATTATTATTTTTTTGTATTCTTTATCTTTTTTCCCTCCATATGAATTGTGTTTATTTTGTCTAGTTCTATAAAGTGTCCCTCCGTAATTTGGTTAATACACCACTAAATCTTTGACTTCAGTGTCACAGTGTGTTGTTTTTATTATATTGGCACAGACCAGCAATGATCAGTGAATATTCTTCCAGTTATTTAAGTTTTTACTGTTATTATAAGTATTTATAGAGTGTTTTCTAATTGAATCTATAGAGATTAGAGAAGGTACTTTGGTATATTGACTCCAAAAAGTTTTATACCTTTTATGATCATAGTTAGGGAGTCTTCCCTTTGCCTCCTGGAGTTTTCTGTACTACATAGAAAGGCTGTTGATTGTTGTGCGTTTATTTCTAGCCCCAAATTTTGCTAAAGCTATTCATTTTCTCAATAGGATTCTTTGCTGATTCTCCAGGATTTTCTAGGTATACCATCATGTCATAAGCAAATAGGAATACCTCTGTATTTTTCTCTCAGAGTGTGGAACCTGGTTGACACAATAAATGTTTCTTATTAAAAATGTAAATGGAAAAGGAAGCTCTTAATATAAGGAAAATTTCATGGGGTCCAAATATTACTTCTCTAAAATTTTATTTTTCTGTCCTTTACCATCACTTTCATTTCTACTTCTTCTTTATGATGATATTTTACTATAAACATTCTGTATAATAAGGAAGTGCTTTCTTTTAGTAGAACTATAATAAGATGAAAAAGATGAATGCACCAGTGACGATAAGCTGTTCTACAGATGGTTATTTGTTTTTCCTTCCAACTTGAGATGTTCTTCAATATTTAAAAGAAAATTAGCATTAAAATTAAAAATTCACAGTCTTCACTTAAAAACATATTTTAACATACCTTGATGTATTTTTTTCAAGAAATCAATAATGTACTATAAAAAACATTAGTTTTTAAGCAGTACTTTGAGTTGAAAATTGCTCTATAATTGAAATTAATAATTTTTCTATGATATTATTGTGAATGTTGTCAAATTCTAACTTTTAGCACTTTTACTTTTTTATTCAATCATCAAAACACTTTCATATTACTTTCTTTGTTAGGTAATAAAATAATACAATTAATTAAAAAATAAGAAAACCCATTTTATATTATGTCTGTTTCCCCCCAACAAAGATCCCTCAAAAAAAAGTTTTCTTTCTTTTTCTGATCTGCAAATTCACACAAGTTGTTCTTTAATCCCATTTGGATTATTCTAAAATTTTGCTATACAGTTCTGTGCAGATACCAGATAACAATATTGGCAGTCGACAAAAGAAGAATATTCTCTAAGAGAAAATAGGGAAACAAAAACAAGGCAAATTTGGTTATCCTTATGGGTTTTAGACCTATCAGTCAGCTTGCCTTGGACTCACTCCAATATTAACAAGCTCGGGGGCATTATCCTCAGCCCAGGAACTTGTGTATACTTCTGAACTTTCCATTGCAAAAGTGATAGACTTAATTAAATATGGATTGAGTCTCTTGTCACTGGAATCAACACTACATGATGATAGATATGAGGAATTTGCCAGTGCCAAATCTGCTTTAATCCATCTAGATTTTTTTAGCTGCCAGAAAGAAAAAAAAATCTTTGCACTTAACATCAACTGGATGACTTATTATTGAAAGATAAAAATAGCAAGCGAGATGAAGGAAAACACATCCCAATACATCATGTCTGACATGACCCCATGTTTCAGAGACATTCTAGCTAATTCCCTAGAAAAGGTTTAGTAATCATCACCCAAGGCTCATACTTACCCAAGTACCAGTGTTAAAGGCTAGTCTCAGTGCTAGATTATTGCACTAAATGGACTTTAAAATGGAAATTATAATTCACCTTGAAATGAATGCAAAAGGGAATTCATAAGACATTTCACCTTGCATTGGAAAAATGAGCTAATGACATGCATATACAAACAACAGTGCAGAGCATATGTAAAGCAGTGAAAGGATGCCAAGCAATTAGACAGACAATTACACAGACTTTGTGACCTAAAAGTCCATTTGCATATGTCACTGACACTTTTTTTCAAGTGTTTTGAGAAATCCACTGAAGTTAGCCATTCTGAGTTCATTCAGGGTTGTCTTAACCAGAAGACCTTAAGAAGAGACACTGATTAGCATTCTCAGGACTGTCTTAATCTACAGGTAAATGTAGATTAAATGGGCAGCCCATCTTAGATGTTCATCATGAGGCCCATCTTAGAGAAAAATCAAAGGTGCGCAACAAAATGGGTGAAACATTAAATAACAATAGTTAAAACTAGATTGAATTGAAGCAATTACACAACATTCTTAATGAAACCAGTTTACTCATGGTGAAAATACCCCATCTTTTCAGCATCCCATTTTTCCACCCTGGAACATGACAACCTCAAAAGAAGAAAAAGTGAAGGTCAATGGAAAGATTGAACATGTGTCTAAAATGCATGAAGAGTTTTACCAATGATGATTTTTTTTCCCCAAAAATAGAGCTTAAAAGATATCCTTAAATACAAAGATGACTAGAAAGGGAGGTGAGTTGATCACATGATCTCTAAAGACTCTTCTAGCAGTGAATTTTATCAGCTTTCTTATACAGGAAAAATAAGACATAACATGTACAGGTGAATCAATGTTTTAGTAGCCACATGTAGTGTCAGAGAAGGGGCAGGGTAGGGGGGAACATTATCCCCCCTCACCTACACTGGGTAATACTATTTTAGAATAAGCCTCCATTCATGTATGTACTGATAATGATATAGATTTGGCAAGAATGCACAGAATTTGAAAGAAAATGATGCTACTATTTTTAAAATGGAAGAACAAAACTTACCATTCAATTTAGACATCCTTTGAAATCTATTCTCAAAACTGTCCGAATTCTATTGGTGTGGTAGCTAGATGGCACAATGTATTAAGGATGAATGTGTTCTAAGCTAGGGGAGTAACAACAAAACTTTAATTAAAGAACTATATTTGGGGAAAGGGGATACTGTTAACTTTGAAGTCCAAGAGAATTAGAAGGCTGTAGTGATTCAAGCCAGAAATCCCAGGATAACCAAACTGAGTGACTAGACAGAGCTGAATGACCAGGTCCCTGGTTCTATGCTAAATCTGGGGAAGTCATCAAGAACTCCGTAACAAAGGAATATTCTATGAAGAGAGATAATCTAAAAGCTGCAAAGTCCTAAAGTTCTCAAAAATAAAATCTATAAGTCTTGCAAGAAACATAGATCACCTCTTGCCACTGAGAGCATGTGGAAAAGTAGGTGTTGTAAATACAACTGGGTCAGTATCTGAATTCATAAATTCAATGAAAAGTTAAATTTAAAGGGCAATTATATCGTATGTGGACAAAGTGGTCACTAGTCATGAGGACACTGAATAAATTGCCTATCATGGGCATGCCAGCCAACTTCTCTTTTTTTCAAGATTTTTAAAGAATTGTCTTTGGAATGACTCCCTATTCTTAGGCAGAACCACCACCCAGAAGAATACCTGTATTCAAGACTCAGAAGGAATAAGGAGCATACATATCATTGTGCAATAAATGAAAACATTGCTTGTCTCACAAAATGGATTTTTTTCATCCACTGTAAGACTGTCAATGCTTTTTTGACTGAACCAGACTGCACCAGCTTCTGCTGCTTTTTCCAGACTCCTGGCAGACACTTCATGCATCTGCATCTCTCCCATTTATAGTTACTTTGCTGTTTCCAAAAGCTGTCAGTGGACAAAAATAATTTCCAAATCTGGAGCAAATGCAAATAGTTTTCCTTTAAAAAAAACCTGTATTTTTGCAAAACATAGTAGTCTAGCTAAAATAGCAACTCTCTTTTTATACTTCTCATTTTCATCAAAGTGGAAGACAGAGACCAGAAGTCATTGCACAGGAAGTCAGGTTTATTTTATTTCTTAATTGGAAAAAGGAGGAGAAGAACTTCAATCAAAAATACTCATTTGTTCTTTCTGTCCCAGTTTCATAGATATAGGGGATCTATGATGGGGAAATTGATGAATCTTATAGAATCAGAAAACTGATTGGTGCACTGAGGGGTTAAACTATTTGTCTAAGGTCACACAATAGGAGGACTTGAAGCTAGGACTTTTTGACTCCAAAGTTGTTGCCCTTCTCTATCCATTATATTATGCCCCCCTCAAATATAATCTTTGGAGGTATGTGTGCATGGGCACATAAATATGTGTTATCTATGTATATATGTTCATATAACTACACGAAAATTTTGGGGGCTTGTTATATGTATACATATATGTGTATGCACAAATATATGCGTATATTTACACATATGTACATACGTATTTATACACAGAAATTTCTGCAATATTATATATATGCATTTATATGTGTATGTGTATGTGTTTATTTTACGTGACAGAATTACAATTAAGTCTAGGCCTTTCTGATTCAGCAATAGCAGTAACAGTAGGAGAAGTATGAGTAGTAATAGTGGTGGGGGTGGTGTTGATGGTAGTAGTGTTTTGGAACTATCTTTCAAATGATTATTAATGGATTTCAATTCTTCTGCTTTTAACATAAACTATTGGAATTTTAGTAATACAGGGAACCTTAGAGACAATTAACAACCTATACTTTAATGATCAATCAACTAAATAACATCTCCGAAAGCTAATCATTCATCCTCCGCTGGAAGACTCCCCCAAAAAAGGATGTCATTCCTTCCTGAGCATTTTACCACTTCCATTTTAAGAAGACTATAATTGGTAGAAAGTTCTTCTGTATATGGACCTCAAAGTTTCATCTTCATACTTTCCTAGTTCTAACTTTTTGTAATCAAACATCAAAAGTTTTATTTGTTTTCAACATGACAATTAAAATTTTTTGAAGATAGCTGTCACTGCCACTAGAGATCTTGTTTTTCTCTTTATTCAAACTTCCCAGTTACTCCAATAGCTCATTATATTTATAGTTTCCAGACTTCTCACCAGTATCCTGCTTACCTTCCTTAGTTGGGTGTTAAAAAATATAGCACCAATAATTAAATGCAATGATCCAAGTATACGATGAACTGAAGAAAGGTTAACTCAATATATTTCTATTTATGCATCATCAATGAACTCAAATCCCAGTTTATCATACATGTCATGGAAGTAGATCTGAAGAATGGCAGTATAAGAAAATATCAACCAGGATGCTGTATAGCAGGGACCAATTGCATTCTGGCAATATCATTTATTGGATTAACATCACGGCTGATGTCATGAAATTGCTCCTACGATTCTCAGAAGCAATGTGACATAGAGGGGTAGGTGCAGCCCACTTGAAAACTGTGGGTGATCCAACTGGCATAGAAGACAAAAAGGTAAGTAGGGCTGTTTTTGGTACCACAAAAAGGGCAACATATATGAGGAAAATTCAGAAATACCAATACCCTCCTAAGAGAAATTCTTCAGTGCTGATTGTGCTGAACAAAAACATAGATAAACTATGATGATACATGAAATGGACTGAAGGTGCATGTTTAGAGAGGAAGGGAATGAGTCTCACTTTAGATGTAGTGAATTTGATATTCCAAAATTATATCCAGGTTGAGATTCTGACCAGACACCTGAGGATGTGTTAGCTAAGATAAACAGCTCTAGGAGTCATCAGGGAGTCTATTTCAGAGATGTCTTTTGTATTTATCCTAGTCTGTCCATTTCCTCTGCCACCAATTTAACTCAGACTTTTACTACCTCATGCTGCAGTTATTAAATTAGCCTTCTAAATATTCTATCCAGAATTCTCTTTCACTAACTGTCATTCTTCCATGAGGTTTTGATGAAGCACTTTGTTCAGGTAACTTTATCAGTTCATAATTTCCAGTGAGTTCCTATTTCCTTCCCAATGAAGTACAAAAGTCCCTAAGATCTTTGGACATTTTCAATTTTATCTTTCCAGTCTTTACCTCATACAAACTGCTCTTGGATGTTCTTTATTCAAGTCAAAACATACTGTATTAGCCCTCAAAGTTAACTGTCTTTTATACCTGAAATTCCACCTGTCCTTTAAGGTTCAATTCAAGTCTTCTGACTCTAAGTCACTTCGTCTTTATTGTAAATTGTATCATTTGTTGTACACTTTATGTGTATTTATGAGATTCTAGTTCATGTCACAAATAACTATTTATATGTCTATTCTACCTGACTAGACAGAAAATTTTCTTGAGAGGAGGGAACAGGTCCTATTTATGTTCTCATGTGCTTCAACATCTAGCATAAGCAGCATGACAGTGTCATAGATCCAGACAAAAGAAGTCTTAGAATCTAATTAAGCCAGCCCCTTTAACTTACTGATGAGGAAACTGGGGCTGTGGAGGTAAAGAAACTGCTAAAGTCACAGTGGTCATTATTGTCAAAGATGGAATTGGAAACCTCGTCTTCTGAGTCCAAAGCAAATGCTCACTTCACCATGTAGTGATATAGTTTAGCCATGTTCAAACAAGATACATACAAAATAAATTGGAAGTAATCTTGGAGGGAGGATTGGGAAAGGTTTCTTGTAAAAAGTGGGACTCTAGGTAAGATGAAGCAATGCAGGGAAACTAGGAAACTCAAAGATGAGGAGGGATCATTCCAGGAATGAGAAACACCCAATGAAAATGCTCAGATTTGAGATACAAAATGTGACGCTTGAGAAGAAGACCAGTGTCACTGGATGGCAGAGGATGTGGAAGAGAGTAAGGCATCAAAAGGTTGGAAAGGCATAATAGGAACAGATTGTGAATGGCTTTTAGAACTCAAAAGAGGATTTTTGTTTGAACTGTAGGATGATAGGGAGTCACTGAAATTCATTGATTAAGAGGGTGATGTGGTCAGGACTCCATTTTAGAAAGATCAGTGTAATAGCTGAATGGAAGGTGGACTGCAGGGGAGAGAGATTAGACAAGAGGCCATTTCAATAGTCCAGCTATAGGGTGATGAGAAGAACAGGTTAATTGTGTTAATTGTGTCAGAAGAGAGAAGAGGATGTGACAAAGAGATGTGGCCAAGGTAGAAATGACAGAATTTGACCAGTGGATATGAGACTGAGTCAAGGATAATACCTGGGTTTAAGTCTGAGTGACTGGGAAGATGGTGGTGCCTTGGACTGAAATAGGAAAGTTATAAAGAAGAGATTTGGGGCTAAGTGTTGAGTTTAGATCAAGTGAGGTACTTATTTAATTATTTTTGAATGGATGGATAATGGATGGACTCCAATATATCTTCCTATAAAATAATATAACATAACATAATGCATTATATATCTCTAACGCCAGTTTAAATTTTTTTCATTGGATTAGTTAGAATTATCTAACTAATCTATCTAATCACTTCATAACTTATGTATATAATGTAATATCTACGTTTTCCATAACCTATAAGCATTTGGGTTTATTATTGGACATATTGGTGCATAGAGGGCAGGCCTTTTTCCTTATTATTTAATTTCACAAGCCACCAATAGAATGCATTACAATTAGTCACAGTTTTACCTTTTCATTTAAAGTCCCTTAAGGGCCAAGTTCAAATTTCTCATTTATTTGTTCTAACATGAGTACATGGATAAAACCTCACAAAAGAGAGTGTCAAGAGAGTCAAGACACATTAAGCTAGAAGTCAGAAGACCTGTATACATGATATATTGGCCATGCCATTCAGTGGCTGAGTGACATTACTCAAAACACTCGGTTTCTTGGCCTCCATTTCCTGTCTCTGTAAAGTAAGGAATATTCTCTCTATGGCTCCTTCAACTCTCACATACTGGAACTCTGTGAAAGTTAGTCTTTTCTCCCATAGTGTGCAACTTTTCTCCCACCTTTGTGCAACTGCATTTCAAACATGATTCCTATTATTGACACATCCTGACCACCCTCCACTAACACTGGTCTGAAACAGACAAGATCATGGAAAACACAAGTAACCTAGGAGGAGTCAGACACTCAGCCAGCTATCATTTATTATGTACATGCTAGGGTTGTGAAGAAAGGAGGAAAACCCTTTTCAAGTAGAAACAAGGCAAGATGTTTAAAAAAAGGCCAAGAATACAGGTGCTTGATAGAAAAGTTAATTACAATTACAGTTATACTCAGAAGAGTCAGAGATTGCATAGCAGGATTGTTTGTGGACTTGGTAAATTCAGCATCAGATTTCTCTAAGGCAGATCAAAGTTATCTGTCAGCTATGATAAAGACCACACACAGATGTACTTTTAGCATCCTCTTTGCAGAGAAAGGTGAGACCTACTTCTGTTCTTACACAGCCTTAGATAAGTCTTAGATAGACTTATTATTTGCAGATATAAAGAGACCAGCTCCAGAAGGAGTCAGTTCATCATTCTCTATTTGTCAATCTTTATGGCTTTATATCCAGAAATTAAATACATACCCATTCTAGACACTCACATTTATTTTAAGCTTTGTTGTCATGTAAAAAATCTTCTTGTTTTCCTTTTTATTGATTACTATATAAGACTTTTATTTTAATAAAATGTATAGCATATCTTATTTAGTCCTTCTTAGTGAAATACACCATATCTATAGAGAGAAGTCAGAATTCTGACAGAGTATCTTTGTTTGAGGATAAGAATATTTGCAAACATGAAGGTAATTTTCATGTCCCTAGCCTAATATATAAATATAAATATATATACATATGTATACAGATATGTGTAATACAAATTCTATCACCTATTACAATTTAAAAGCAAATCAAAATTTTCTTTCCCTACATTGGGTCTCTGTATCCTGTAGAGCTTTATAAGGCCAGTTCCAAGTATCTTAGATCTTGCAGCAACTGATTAGGCAAGTAGTTGAAAATTAGATATAATATAATACATAATTCAATTTGATACAAGCAGATTGAGTGGCTTATCCCTAATATATTTTTCTTCACACTTTCTAATAGGCATTTGCCCCATAATGAAATGGAGTGAAATATATAAAGTAAAAGAAAAGAACACATAAACTATCCCAATCTTTTTTTCCTTCACACACACACATACACACACACACACACACACACACACACATCACATCACACCTATGAACAAGGATGAAGGCATCTTTGATAATCTTTTCAATTTCCCCACATATCACAGAATAAAAGGAACAGTCCTTAAAATAAATACTATAAAATGTCATTTCCTTTCACCTCAAACTTTGAAGTAAAAAAATGTACTTATGTTTACTTGTTCAACAGATTATCCTCAAAAACCATATAGGTAGACTGGCTAAGTCAAGTTAAGGGTACTTACAGTTAGGGGATATGTACACTAAGCATGTAAAGCATGACAGAATGAGCAGATGAGAACAATTCATTACAAACAGGTCACAAAAGTGACTGAAGCAGGTTCTGTGGAGTACTTAGAGTTTGGCTGGAGGTCTAACACTCCAAAGTCATCCACTTTATCCTGGGCCAGTGTCAATCATCTTGATCTTTTTCTTGCTACTGGACTTTGATGACTGTGGAAGAGAGAGTGAAACTGATGACTGCAACTTTCCTCATTTAAATTCAATTCACTCATGAATCAATTCCATGGCCCATGGTACCATTGATCTTCTTCAAAAAGGAATAAGAAACAACATCAATAATATTCAAAAGATATTTATTAAACCCTTTCTATGAGTCAAGTATGACACTGACCACTAATGGAAAGACATTAAAAGGATAAGTCATAGTGCCTGCCCTCAGAGTTTATAGACAGATAGGACAAATAAGGCATGTATACAAATAAAGCAGAAGGTGAAAGTGTAATCACACAGGCACAAAGAGGTGGGAGATTTCAGAAAAATGAAAGAACAAAACACTATGCCACCAAAAGAAGGCTATAGAACAGGGAAGGACTTCATGGAGAAGAAATAATTTGAGTTCTATGGATATGAACTAGACAAATAGAAGTGGGGGTAAATGGACTAAGCAGTTGGAGTGATATGAGCAAGTCAGAGAAATGAGAGATTCACTGGAAAGTTAAAAAAACATTAAAGAAATTTATTTTAAAGCTTGTGAAGGATTTCACATAAATTAATATATTTGGACACTATAACATCTGTATTAGGTAGGCTTTATATGTATTTTACAATTGAGGAAACTGAGGTTTCAGAAACCTAAATGACTAACACACAAAGTTTCAGTCAGAATTCGAATCTAGTCTTTCTGACCCCAGCTTTCTGTTTTAAGTAGTAGTTTGGCTAGAATCCAGGATGAACACACAGTAATTAGAAATATTATCCCATGCCGTGAGTATAAAATAACTCTAGAGAATATGTGGTTCTCACAGTTGCATGAGTCTGAAATTAAGGTTTTGAACTGAAGTGAATTATTTATCCTCCCTTGTTTACTCAAAGTATGAGTAAGCCATACTTCTGCTATAAATGTCTTCTTTTGAAACAGCTTCTATGTCTGGAACCTTCAAACTCAAGAAGTGTACCAGGTATATAGTTGCTTGGTAAATGTTTATTATTCACTGTTCCCTTATTATACATTGTTCAGTTACATTTCCATCCTGTTAAGAATAAAAACAGTCATATTCAATATCTAAGAATGTTTGTCTGCATCTATAAAGAACTAATTATATTAACCCAGGTTTATGTGACTAAGACTCACTGGTGTATAGCAAAATATGAGAAGGAATTAACACTTGACCTGTAGGTTAAGGCTCAAAACTAATTTCCAGTTGTGTAAAGTCAGAAATCTACACACCCCATTATAAGAAGTAGATGTTACTCTGCAGGAAAAGGTAAAGTTGGAGGATGGGAGGATAGTCACTCTCCACAAGCTATAAACAGCTTGGTACTTACTCAGCATTTCCCACCCTATGAGACAAGTATCAAATGCCAACATGTGCATAAAACTAACCACCAAAGACCAGAGCCTTCATAATGAATATATTATAATGAATAAGCTATTGATTGCACCTCATAGCTCAATCCTAGATGAGCCCCCTCATTGAATTTTATATCCACAGACAAAAATTAATAATTCTTTGCTACCAAAGAGCTTACATTATACTAGAGATAAACATGTATATGGATAAACAACCACAAATGTATACAAACTTTAAAAAAAAAAAGGTAGTAAAATATCAGAAATTCAAATCAAACCAGAAAAAGTCGCTTCAGCTCTGTTCACACAGATGATGTGTCAGTGGTGGTTCCAGGTTCCAAGGCAGTCAGTCTCTCTCCAGGATGCCAATAAGAGCCTCTCTATAACATCTCTCTATAAAATCCTAGCGGATGCTAGGAAAGAAATTTCAGATCAAGAAGAACCATAAAGTGGCCCTGAGATCACCATGAGGACCTTGATGCACTCTGTCTCCATTTTAGCATCAACTCTTGCTAGCACAAATTGATTCTCCTTTGACAAATTATTCCCCTTGCCTAGCATATACCTATTTTTTATTCCAATTAGATGAAGTAGTAAGCCATACTTCTGCTATGCCGATATTTGTCTATTCATTTGGACTGGGCCTGTGATTTCACTAATATGCCAATCTACTGGCAAGGAGTCTCTTTCCCAGTGTAGATCAGCACTTCCACTTCTTAGAGTCTTAAATTCTTTCCTGGTGTCACTTGGATGTTAAGTTCTCTGTCTGGGGTCACACAGTCTGTAGAGGTGGAAGCAGTCAAGTCTACCTGAGTCTGAGATAAATTGTCCGTCCACCTGGCAGAGCTCTCCATATAAATAACCTAATATAAACTTCATGACAATCTACTGAGGTAGGTACTATAACTAGTCATCACTGAGTACTTAGTGAGTGCCTACTATATACCAGGATCTGTGTTAAGTGCTGGGGACCCATTGAAACATGAAAGAGTCCTTGTTCTCAAGAAACTCAAAATCTAATGGGGAAAATAACACACAATGTGCAAAGAAGCTATATACAGAATAAACTGGAAATAATCAACCGAGTGAAGGTATTAGTATTGAAAGGATTGGCAAGGGCTTCTTAAAGAAGGTGGGATATTATCATTTTTATTTTATGGATGAGGAAGCTCAGACTCAGAAAGGGTTAGTGACTCCCCACTCACACCCCCTCTCTTCACACACTAGCAATCACTCTAGAACCACCCCACAGCATATTATGCCTTTGGTTTCCTGCAAAATTTAATTCAACTTATGTTCATTCATTATGTATGAGGTTCAAGGTACTATGTGAGGTGTCATGAGCAATGTTATCCCAAAAAGTCAATGTTTTTGACCCCCAAGACTTTTACTCTGTATCCTGAGGAGGTCTCTAGATACAATGGCCAAAGAACAGCTTATCAAAATAGACCTGTCATTGTGGAATACACAATGCCCTTGGTCTGTATGTAAATTATTTATAGTCACAAATTAAAGAAAAAAGCTGGATCAGTAAGATCAGCATTGAAGTTTGTATCCAAAAGCGATCTTAAAGAGATGATTGTGTCATTGTTATTTTAAAAAATGAACAGGAATAAACTCATCAAGATCTATCTATTGATAGTATCCTTATCTACCCTGACCTGATATCACATCTGTCCATCAACCAATATCATGTAATTTCATATTCAGCTAATTAATGTGCCACATGCTAATACATTTTATGTTTATGAATGTCATACCTTTACCATTTCTACTAAACTGTAGGCACTTTGAATAAAGAAATCAGGTCTTACTCATTTTGTATATTTCCATTGTATGGCACAGTGCATTGTATAACTAAATGTGAACCTAAATGTTTAAGGCAGGCATAAATTTTGATATTTATTATGTTTCAGGAGTTGTATGTTGAAGAAGAGTTGATTCCAGATTTTTTTTAAGATATGATAGCTGAATAGGGAATGGAGAAGATACAAGAAACATAGAGTAGGATAGTGTGGGGGAGGCTGAATTATGGAATTATAGAGTTAGATGGAGAATCTATCATGGAGAATGTTGAAAGTATCTCTGGGGATTATAAAATGTCAGGCAAATAAGTGAGGACCTTGGAGCTATATTTAATAGGTGTACCGATGCTTCTGACTAAAACAGGGGGTTCAAGAGGAGAAAGCAATAGCTGGTTAAAAAGATGAAGGAAAAGAATATTTGGATTTCTGTATAAAGACTTCCCATATAGAAACGGTAGTTTCTTAATTTTGCCAGTGCATTTGGGGGTGGAGAGAGGAAGTCTTTTCCAAACTGTAAAGAATGTTTAATCCAGAAAGGAATAGTATATCTGACATGAAATCCAGCCTAGGAAAGAAGGATGCCCATCAGATCATGGATTCTGTGGCCACATTCAAGCACCTCTGCTATATGGAAGGGTTGTGACCTTCACTGTAGGAGAAGAGTCATTGGAATTGCAATCAATGACACCGTATTCTCTGCTTCTTAGTTTCTTAACTCCCCTCAAGTCTCAGTTCAAGTCCTATATTCTGCTTCTATAAGAATCATTTCTTCATCCTCCTTAAAGTTAATATCTTCCCTCTGAGATTACTTCCAATGCAACTTGTTTATATCTTGTTCCAACATAATTGTTTGCATGCTGTCATCCTATATGAGACTGGGCACTCCTTGAGAGAAAGATCTGCTTTTGTCTTTCTTTGTATCTTTAGCACTTAATGCAATGGCTGACACATGGTAGGTAAATAAAAGCTTGTTGATGCTGTTTGTGAAGGAGAGTTATGATGACACACAAATTTGTCAATATGAAGATCCTAATATTTAGTGATAATTAGAAATTAAGATGAGGAAGTCTTCAGGAGATGAGAGACTATGACAAGAAACAAATGAAAAATAAACGTAAACATGCAAAAGTAAACAAACTTCAGAGAAGGGGAGAATTGAGGAACATTTCCCATATATGAGCCAAGTTTCTTGACCCTGCCCAGAAAGCAAGTCAAGGGGATGGGGGGGTGGGGGTGGGGCATGACATTGTCTCAATTGTAGCACACAAATTACCTTGCCCAGGTGGGAATTCACTGATCCCACTGGTCACAACTAAATCAAGTCTAACTAGCCATTTTATGGGCTTGTTAATAAAGCCTCCTGTTAAATTCTAAGTATCCAGCTGTGACCTGCCAAGTTGCTAACTGCCTTAGAACAGAAGCTACAAAGTTATGGAGTCCTGAGCTGCTTCCATTTCAAGAACAAATACCAAAATCTTCACAGCTGTTAAAATTATATTGTTAAAATTCTTTAAATAGTTGAACAGCTCTGGAGTTTAAAATTATATAATTATTTAAATGAGGAAATCATATGATTCCAAGATGCTAATTTCCAAAAGCTTTTTGCTTAGAGGGAGAGAGAAATAAGGAGGAAGAAGAAAAAATCTTCCAGGTTATCTCGACTACAAAATTGGTTAATGACTTTTTTCTTTATTTTATGTCTGAAAAATCTAAGTAAGGTATTTATCATTTGCCTCTTAGTGTGAACTTTTTTTGGTAAAACCAGGAATTTTCTTGTAAAGTGAAAAGTTAGCTTCTTATTTATAATTATTTGCTGAGGTAGATTTTCATGTACTGGATTTTTAATTCCTACATTGGTAAGCCTATTGGAAATTACAGTATATCAAAAGCAAAGAAATACACAACTAAGAAAATTCATAAATATAGAAGTAGATTGAGGAGAAAATTCAGAAAAATATAGGGACGTCCAAGAAAGAAAGTCAGGAAGGATTGGGAAGCGGGGAAACTCTATATTATTCTTCATACTCAAAATTCTGTTCTCCATTTTTACACCTTTTTGTAGACTAACCCTAAAATCTGGAGTACTCTCCTCAGAGTCTAGGAACCCTCAGCTCACCTTCAAAACTTATCAAATGTCACTTCAACTACAAGAAGTTTTTTCCTGATATCCCTAGTTATCAAAAAAAAGAGGGAGAAGGGGTGGGATGTGGAGGGATTATACTTACTTTGTATGCAGCAAATGCACTCTGTCTTCATTCTCTTAGTATAAAGTCAGTTACTTT
Source organism: Potorous gilbertii (assembly GCA_028658325.1). NCBI lineage: Eukaryota > Metazoa > Chordata > Mammalia > Diprotodontia > Potoroidae > Potorous > Potorous gilbertii. Next base: position 21,009 of record JAQQSK010000200.1, read on the forward strand.
GCCCTCTTAGAGAACCTAAAGGTTTGGAGTGTCTCCTCTTTACTAACATGAAGTCAAGCATTAATCAGTTGGGTTTCTCCCCACTGTTAAAAATCCAGGGACTAGCAGCCCTGTTCCATTTAACTCCTAAATATAACTTAGGATTTATACAGGGATATTTGCTTTGAAGAAATAGAAAGAATTAATGGACAAATGTCTCCTCTCCATTCTCTCAGTGTAATTTTTTGCTGTACCATCACAGTCTCCATAGAGAGTAGGATCACTCTTTAGTAATTTCTATGTAACACTGAGGTCACACCACATTGACATCCAAATGAGCCCTTGCTTCCAGATGTGCTCTTATCACACCTATCCCCACCAGGATCCTGAAGGTCACTCCCAAAGTTAAGCCTCGATCCTCAGGACACTGATTATTGCTGGCTACAAAACTTGGACACTGGGCTGTCAGAAGGCTGGAATGTTGAAAAGTCACTTTTTTGACCTTTTGACATTCACAAAGTGAAAATGTCTAATCCCTTCATCTAAAATGAAAAAGAAAAAATGTGGAGGTAGACAAAGCACCAATGGTAGATCTGTTTTCACACGACTATATGGGCTTGGAGGGGAAAAGTCCTATAGCCTCTCCCCTTGCAGAACTGTCTTATATCAGACACCATGAGTTAAGGAGTCAAAACAAGATAGAGCAGCTGAACAAAAGAGTGTAAGAGCTTCTTCTGATCACTGGCTTTTGAAGTCAATCCAATTCCAACTACCCATCTAAATGAAAAGACTCCTCTTAATGATGTAGTTAGTAGGCTGGAACCAGTAGTAGAATGTGTCTGTATGCTTCAGTATTTCCTTTAGCCATCATCACAACTTCCAGGGAAAGACTTTCCAGCCTTTCTGTTGTAGGGAATTGTAATAAACAAACATGGTGGTCTTCTCATCATATGTATATATTTTATTTTTACTTAAGCATCTATATGCTGTTTCCCCTCAGCAGGCTCTATGTTCCTTGAGTACAAGGACTGCTTTATTTTTTTTTCCTGTTGTAATGCTAGAACTTAGCACAGTGTCTGGGACAGAATATGTTCTTAATATGTTTATTAAATTCAATTGAATTGAAATTGGATGTCCAAGGACAGGAATGGAAAATCTGAATAACCAATGGTGATACATTACTGGCAGTGAATACATATATACATACATACATATGTATATATGTATATACACACATGGTTGTTATCCTTTGTGGATCAACATGATATCACCATGATAAAGTGAAGTTTCCATGTGCATGACTGTGACTGATCAGACCAATACTACCTCTGAGTGCTCTACCACAGATCGGGCAAAGACAGTTCATGTGAACTTTTGGGGTGAATTCTCCAAATTTGCTCATCCTACATTTCCTTTGTACTGTTTCAATTCTGTTTTGCTCATAGACAACAGCACCTGTTCTGATGTGGGCATGCCATGCTGAGCAGTTCTGTGCCAGTGTCTCCCATGTCACACAATCAAATCCAAAGTTCTTGAGAAAGACCTTGAGAGTGTTCTTGTATTGCTTCTTCTGACCACCATGTGATCACCTGCCTCATGTGTGTTCTCCGTAAGAAGTTGTTTTGGCAAGTGTATATTTTGCATTCGAACAATATGGCTGGCCCATCAGAGTTGTGCTCTATGAAACATAGTTTGAATGCTTGGCAGATTAGTTCGAGCAAGGACCTCAGTATCTGGTACCTTATCCTGCTGGGTGATCTTCAGAATCTTCCTAAGACAGTTCAAATGGAAGTAATTCAGTTTTGTGGCATGGCACTGGTATACTGTTTATGTTTCATAGGCATGCAATAAGGAGGTCAGCACAATGGCTCTATAGACCTTCAGTCTGGTAGTTAGTCTAATATTTCTTCTCTCCTAAACTTTTGTTTGGAGCCTCCCAAACACTGAGCTAGCTCTGGCAATGCATGCGCCAACCTCAATATCAATGTGTACATCCCTGGAAGGTACACTACCAACATAAATGAACTTATCCACAGAATTCAAGACTTCTCCATTTGTTTTAACTGATGCTTCCACATATGGATGTTGTGGTACTGGTTGACTGAGTATCTGTCTTTTCTTGTTCTTAATTATTAGGCCAAAAGTAGCACAGGCAGCAGAGAATTGATCCATACTTTGTACATCTCAGCTTCAGAGACGGCATTGAGTGCAAAAACATCTGAAAACAGAAAATCATGTACCAACACTCCCTCTACTTTGGTCTTGGCTTGTAGCCTTTTCAAATTGAAGAACTTATTATCAGTATGGTAGCTGACCTTGATCCCATGTTCATCCTCATTGAAAGCATTTGACAACATGGCTGAAAACATCATGTTAAAAAGCATGGGAACAAGCACAAGCCCTATTTGATTCCATTGGTAATTAGGAAGGCATGATAGCATTATCCCCTCTCCAGAACCTGGGTAAACAAGCTGTCATGAAATTGACATATAATACTAATAAACTTTCTCTGGGCAACTAAATTTTGACATAATTTTCCATAAGCTCTCATAACTATTAGTGTCAAAGGCCTTGTTCAGATCTACAAACATTGTGTACAGGTCTCTGCTCTGCTCTTGACATTTCTCCTGGAGTTGTTGGGCAGCAAACACTATATCGACTGTTCCTTGGCCTTTTCTGAAGCCCACAGTGGCTCTTGGTTATATGACCATCTTCCAGGTGAAAGATTAGCCTATTAAGGGGAACTCTAGCAAGAATTTTGCCAGCAATGACTAAGAGAGAGATTCCCCTGTGATTGTTGCAGGACAATCTATTTCCTTTATAGAAATGGACAACAGAGGAATCCTTGAACTCCTGCAGGGTAACCTCCTCTCACCATATAATCTGGAATATTTCGGTCAGCTTTTGTATGAACAATGGTCCCCCTACCTTGTAAATCTCAGCTGGAATAGAATCAGCATCAGGTGCTTTGCCACATGAAAGGATCCTAATGGCCCTCAAAACCTCTTCTTCATTTGGAAGTTCAGCTAAGGAGGGATTGACTTCAATCTGGGGTAAACTATCAATGGCCTCAGCATTGATTGATAATGGTCTGTTGGGAACACTATGGAAGTATTCAGCCCATCTCTCTAGGATCATGTCCTTATCATTTATCAACATGGCTCCATCAGCATATACATACATACATGTACATATGTACAAATAGACACACATCCACATTCACACCATATTATACGTATACATATATACATGCTATATATGTATATATACACAAATGTATCTGCATGTAGGTGTGTGTGTAAAAATAAAAAAAAGTTTATCATGCTGTGGTGAAAGGTGTTACATTGATATAGACAAAATACAGCACAGAGAGGGTCACGACTTACAGCTACTAAAAGAGTCTATCCTAGCTGGAAACTTGGTGTGAAACAAACTGTTAATAGCTAATTCATTGTGTTATTATCTCCATGATGTTATCTTACATATTCTGTGCTTACCTCCCCTTGCCTTTGGAATAGGGCATTGGCCCCTATTTCATGATTCTTTCTGCCAAATGTTTTGGATTTGTTTATTCCAATGAACTCTTTGGATTGATCCTGATAGAATAATTTAGTTAGCCTTTCAAATCTAAGTTTGGACTATATATTTGCACAACATGCTTCTTCCCTTCCTTCAAATTTTGTAATTGCCCTTAATTTCCATCCCAATTTTTATAGGATGGAAGGGAAACCCTAAAGAACAAAACTGGAAATTAGGAAATCTAGATTATAGTCCCACCTTTGTCCCAAATATACTGTTTGAATTTTGATAAATCATTTCATTTAGTTGAGCTTTATTTACCTCATCTATAAAATAGTGGGACTAGGTATTCTCTGTTTTCCTTGAACTCTAATGTCCATAAAGTTCCATATGCTTCTTTGTGGCAATATTCTATTTTATTTCTCCCAATAACATTTTGACTTTAACTTAATTTCTGTCATCACAAATTTCTATTATATATTCTTAGGGTTATGGTACTTTGCATTGCTCTTAAAAGCCTTGATATGTGTGGCAATGTTGCACAGACAAAAGAATACTGAGAGACTGAGTTCAAATCTCACTTCAGATATTTACTACATTGGTGACCATCAACAAGTCATCTACTTCCCTCATCTATATTGATATTTACTACATTGGTGACCATCAACAAGTCGTCTATTTCCCTCATCTATATTACAATAATAATAGTAAAAAAATTAAACTATATGGCCTCTAGAGTGCCTTTCAGCTCTTTATCTATAACACTATGATACCAAGTTTTGTGGAAACTCTCCCATTTCTTCTCTTTTTTCACATAAGTGATCTACAGCCATTGGTTGTCCCAAGTTCAGTGAAGAATAGATGAGTGAATGGATGAATAACGATTTCAGATTCTTAAAAAAAAAAATCTAAAGATATTTTACTGGCCTATAACAAAATCCGACAGAGTTGAATTGATAAGTCTTAGTATAAACCTGACAATATTATAATAATGTTACAGAAAGAAGATTAAAGTAGAAAAATGTTTTAATCTATGTGACCAAAACATAGTGCATTAAAATATACCTGCTATTTGCTAAATATCATGACTACAACTGAATAGAAATATGTTGTTTTTTTCTCTTTTCCATATGTGTAATTAAAACTCCAATATATTCTGTATATAAACTTATGCCATGAAATATGATGAGATAGACAAACAATGTCACAATTACATATCTTTTGCAAATTTACACAAAATCTTTTCAGAAAGGAGTTTCACCTACAATCTGTTGTATCATCAAATGGTGCCTTCTGGCAGTAAATTTCTCACAGCAGTTTCATGGGAATGTGGAGGAGTACTATAAATAAAACTAGATGGGCAGAGTGCCTGTTGTCGTTCAATCATTAGAAAGATTCTTCAGCAATGACTGAAAACCAGTCCTGTAAATAAGAAAGATAAATTTACCAGACTATTTCAAGTGCATAGACTGATCTCTAAGAAGTTAACTAAATTCTGATCTCATCAATTAACCAACATATTTATTAAGTACTTACTGTGTGATAGGCTCTTTGTTAGTTACTCAGAACACAAATACAAAGGTGAAATAGCTCCTGCCCTCAAAGAGCTTCCTTTCTAATGGGGAAATATAGTACATTCATGAGTAAGGAAATATAGAATATGATAAAGGGGTTAGGTACTTAAGAGAGGAGGACCGTGTAGAGTTGAATTGATTTATTAAGGTGTTAATACAGAAAAAGGAAAGAGAATGGCAAAAAGAGGGGAAATGACCTCAGAGGGAATGGAGGGGTCAAGGGATTGGATTTCATAGTGTAGAGAGGACTAGGGTTTAGTAAGAGAAAACAGAAGAGATATAGAAAGCTGATAGGCTATTGTCAGAGAAAGTAATTTCAGAATTCTTGAACACAGAAGTGGTGCATTTGTAGAAGATGGAAAAGATCAGAGATATAACCAATGAAAAGAATGGAAGCCTCTTGAGCAGTGGAGTGAGTGACATGGTCAGTTATCCTCTAGGAATAACAATTTGATTTAAAGATATACTATCATTTTAAGGAAAGGTTCATTTATTTTTATATTTTCTAGTGCTTTTAAAATAGAAATGAAAATAATTTTCAAAACTTTTTTCTCCATCTATTGGTATAATCATATTATTTTATTTTTCATTATTGATACAGTTAATTAAGTTCATCATTTTCCTAATATTAAGCTATCCATGTATTCCTGGCATAAATTCAACCCATTAAAATACATAATCTTCATGATATTTTGTTTTAGTCACTTTGCTAAAATTGTATTTGAAATATTTGTGTTAATCATCATTTGGGATGTTGGTCTATAGTGTGCTTTTTTTCTTTTTACTCTCTCTGGTTTGTATGTCAAAATCATAATTGTATCATAGAAGGAATTGGGTAAGATAATTATCTTTTGCAACTTTTGCAAACAATTGATTGTTGAAGCAAACTTATTCATGTCCTAACAGAAAAAATCACGGATTTAAAGTCCAGAACATGATATATTTCTTGAACATGGCCAATAAAGGAATTACTTTTGTGTAGTCATGGATATTTATTACAAGATTTTTTTTTCTGCTATGGGATACAGATACAAGGGAAAAATGTATATTAATTTAATAAAATTTACAATTTTTAAAATAGGAAGATTCATTTGATAACTATATTGAAGACTAATTGAAAAGGGAAGACCTTGGATGAAGAGTTATTGGGAGCAGATAGAATTCTTTGCAATACAGTGTGAGAGATGTGATGAGTAACAGGTCAAAAGTGGTTGTGGTATGAGAGAAGAAAACAGATATGATGTTAACCACTTAAAATAAAATAGACTTGGCAACTGATTGTAAAATGGCATAACTAGAAGAATGATGGTCCCCTCAAAAGAACAGTGGAAGTTAGCAGGAAGGACTGATTTAGGGTGAAGTAATGAGTACTACATTGTAAATGTTAAGTTGTAGATGCTTGTAGAACACTTGGATAGAGATGTCCAGCAGACATCTGGAGATTCAGGACTTGAGCTAAGAAGAACAATGAAAATTGGATATGTAGATTTTAGCAGAGAGATGATATTTAAATACACGACAGGTGTGAGTTTAATGAGAGAGAAATGTAAAGAGAGAAAGGGAGAGAAACCAGGTCAGAGCCTTAGCATAAATAAATACAAAGGGGACATAGGACATAGGCTATGATAGTGGAAATAAGATTAAGAAGGAAGACTCTCTTGTGTCAGAAAGAACTACAGTAGATAGTGTCAGAAGAACTCATGGAATAAAAACTATTCTTAATGATGGGGTGGTCAATAGTGTCAAAAACTGCAAATAGTTCAAGGATGACAACTGGGAAACATCCATCAGAATCAGAAAGAGCAATATTATTGATGACCTTGGAGACAATATTTACCATGAAGTGAAGAAGGAAGCCATATTTCAAAGGAGACAATGAATCAGAGACAATGAATATAAGCAACATTTTTTAATAAGAGTTTTTTTGTGAAAAGGAAAAGAGGTATGGGATGTCTAGCTTGAGGGAATGGTATTGTCAAGCGAAGATATCTTCTGATGTGAGACACAGGGAGAATGGCAAGAGATTATGTTAAGACAGAAGAATTTCAAAGTAATGGATTTTGGAGATGCAACAACTATGAGTGTATCAACACACAGTCTATGAGAATTAAAAAGGTTTATGAACTTTGAAGCAAAGATACTTAAAGGGACACCATCATGAAATTTGATGTTCCCCAGGAAGTGAGCATTTTTTCTAGTTATAAGGAAGATTATAATTTATGTATTGAGCTCCTGAGAAAAGAAAGAAAATGGACTGGGGCTGGTAGGACAGCCACTGGCACCTTGAAAAGGTAATCTACTGTAAGGTTAATGCTGTGTGTGGGGAAGAGTTAAAGATCTTCCCCACCTATTAATAGGCCTCAGATACCTTTTGTCAATTTCTAATGAGGTACAGGCTCATGAGTATTTTGCCCTCCAGACCTGAAAAGAGTGTATGTACCCTGAGGTAAGGTTTCGCTTTGAGACTTATTTTTTAGACGAAGGTTCGTGTGCCAGGTGAGACTCTGGGCAGCCGTTTTAAGATGCCCCCAGGGTTTGAAAACCCAGATGTCGGTGCTTCTCTCTGGTCATGATGTATGTATTGTCTATGGTCAGACAGCTGGAAGCCGTGTCTGTTGGTCTTTCTATTTGTAATTTCTGCTTGTATTTTCTCTGAATTTCAAGGTGCTGACTTTTTCCCCTAAACTAAGTGAATGATATATGTGCCTGATTGAAGTAGATTGTTGACCTTTTGAGGACTGCTTTCCTTTTGGAAAAACAGATCTAAGAATCTGTACAGCAGTCCATCCTGTGTATACCAGAGTCCTTGCTGTTACATCTATCGAGATGGAAGGAGAGGTCACTGTTTGAAGATACTAAGAGTATGAAATAGGCAAGGAGGAGCAAGAAACATTCCTATTTCCTTTCTGGCACTTAGTGTGTATGGGCAGGAGTGGGAAGGAAGGGACGCTTTGAGATAGAGTGCATCCATTGCTGGAGAGATTAGGAATACAAGGTTTTCAGGTGAGAGTTAGATGTCTTTCACTTCCAGTGTAATAGGAGAGAGTCTAGCAATCAGAACATACATATATTGCCTTGATTATATTTAATCAATGTGGAAGCTTAGGGGGCCTACTTTGGGGAATGAATGACGGAGAAATGATTCTCCCAAATTCATAGAATGAGGCATCTTCTGGCTTCCTTGTCCATATTCTACCAGCAGTCTTCATTTTAGAATGTTTTTTAGGAAGTTATTGGTGGATTTTTTTTCGATTTCTATTTTTGCCTTGTTGATCTAATGTACTGGGGATGTTTTCCTTCAGTATTTCTGAAATATAATGTCTAAGCTCTTTATGACTTTCAGGTAGTCCAAAAATTCCTAAATTATCACTCCTTGATTTATTTTCTAGGCAAGTTGTTTTTCAATGACATATTTCACTTTTTCTCCTATATTTTTTTATTTTCAAATTTTGTTTTCTCATTTCTTCTTGTTTCAGGAAGTCTTTATTTTCACTTGTTCAAGTCTAATTTTTAAGGAATTACTTTCTTCAGTGAGCTTTTATACCTCTTTTTCATTTGTTCAGTTATACTTTTTAAAGGATATTTCCTTTCTTCAGTAAATTGTTGTACCTCCTTTTTTTTCTATCTGGTCTATTCTGCCTTTAAAGGAGACATTTTAAAGTGACTTTTTAAACTCATTTTTCATTAGATTTTCTTCAGTATTTTTGTGCCTCTTTGATCAAACTGTTACTTTCTTTTTGATAGTTTCTTGTATTGTTCTCATTTCTTTTCTCAAAGTTTTTCATCTGCTGCTCATCTATTTCTTTAATTCTTCCTGGAATTCTTGTTGGGTTTGAGTTCAATTAGCATTAATCTTTGTGGCTTTGGTTGTAGCTGCTTTCGTATTATTATTTCTTCTTAGTTTGTATCTTGGTCTTCCCTAACAATGCAGCAGTTTTTGTTTGATTTTTACAATCAAGTTTTTTTGTGTGTGTGTATTGTGCTGTATGCTCATTTTTCTAGCTTTTTCTGCTCACCTAGGGGATAGAGAGGCAGTGGCCCAAGCTTCAAGCATTTTGGGCTACTGTTTTCTTTTGTCTTTTTAAAAACATATAATTTATTTATTTTTCTTTGCCCAGGAAGGGATTCTGTTCCCCTGTAGCCACAAGCACTAGTACTCCTCTTGACCCTGGAAATGTGACTGGGGCCCTTACCCCCTTGGCATTAACCACAGGTATTCCTTTGCACCCTGAAAATATACACCAAATCTACTTATAGTCAATAGAGTTGCCAGTAAGCACCAGCTATACCCACTGCCTGCAAAGGGTCTTCTATAATCTCTTTCTCTCAAGTTGTCTGATTGCTTTACCACCTAGGCAAAGTTGTGGGAGTTGCTAAGGTTGCAACTGTTTATACCCCATATGTACACTCCAGACAGACTTCTACTCCAATTCCTCCTCTAGATCTCTTAAGTCTTCTTAGGTTTGAAAATGTCTCCCCTGGACTCTTTGTTGGCCCTACTACTCCAAAATTTTATTTGAGGTATTGTGTTAAAGTTGTTTGGAGGGGAATGTTAAAAGTTCAACTAGCTTGCTGCCTCAAATTTGCCATATTGACTCTGCCTCCAGTTCTTTAGGTTTAAATTATCTAATCTCTAATATTAAAGAGTTCCTCAAAGACTCCCTTCAATAAAATTTTATAGTGATATGATTAACAAAAATGAATTCAATATTTTTATTTTTCTAGATTTATTCATGCAGTTTTTATTGTCTCACTAAATGATTAACATTTGCAAAGGTACACAGCTGAAAATATGACTTTTTTTCTTATAATTCAGGAACCACTAGAGATTTGTATTTATCTTTTGAAAATCTGTTTTATTGATACCTCTCTTTTAATATATTATCTAAATTTCTCCCAGACTCCTTTCCTTCTCGACTTCCAGAAAGCCATCTCATATAACATTTTTAAAAGTAAAAAACAAACTTTCTTCTTTTCTGGAATTAACTTTGTAAAGAACTAACTTTTTTTCTTTCTTTTTTAAAATTTCATTTATTTATTTATTTTTAAATGTTCTGCAATCACTTCCTTAAAATTAAGTTTTTATCCCCCCCACACTTTCCCACCGCTACCCCCCTCCCTCCCTATGACAGCATACAATTCTTTATAGGTTCTATATATACTTTCCTATTGAGCACATTTTCACTACAGTCATGCTATGTAGTCGCACTAAAATAAATGAAGGAAATCATATAACAAATCAAAACATAATACACTAAAACCCATACAAACACAAACATGATCTG
>JAQQSK010000201.1:0-13261 GCA_028658325.1 Potorous gilbertii
TGCTGCTTTTGCTTCTGCCTTCCTTCTACTTAAGCAATGTCTGATACAAATTCTTAAAAAATATATTTGTTGATTGATTGAAAAATATTGAAAAGCTAAAAATTATTCATAAGAGAACATCAGCATTATGATGAATTTTGAAATAATAATACTAATAACTAGCATTTACTTTTGATTTGCAAAGCTTTTTTACAAATATTATTTCATTTGATACAATGGCCCTTGTAGATAGGTGCTATTATTTTCAGCATTTTATAAATAAGAAAGTTGATTGTCACCAAGGTCAGGATTATTCTAGAATTTCTCAATTAAGTAAGTGTCTGAAGCAAGATTTGAACTCAGATCTTCCTTGTTTTAAGTCCAATTCTCTTGCTCTGCACTACATATATACATCCTAGAGATCATCCTGTATGAGAGCAGGTTGAAGAAACTGAATTTATTTAGCTGGACTAGGGAAGAATTAAGGAGTTAGTTATCTTCAAGAAATTATCCCATGAAAACCCACTAAGATTTGTTTTACTTAGCACCAGAGCATTGAACTAGGAGCAATGAGCACAAATTACAGAAGGTATAAGAATGCGGAAAGTTTCTAATAACGGCAATAAAAATTATTAGATATTACATAGTCATTTGCTTATGTCCCATGTTAGATTGTGAGCTTATTGATGGCAGAGACTGTCTTTTTTTTCTCTGTTTTGTCTCTAAATCTATTGATTTAGCAATGTGACTGACACATATTAAGTGCTTAGTAAATGAATATTACCTGACATACTAATATTTCTAAAGTGGTTTAGGAATTTGAACAAAATAATGATACAATTAATGGTTTGTCCATGAGAGAAATTGAAAACAGGGATGCCAGTTGGGAAACTGATTCAGCATCAGAGGAGGGCATAGATTAAGCAGGGGTGAACAAACTCTGACCAGTGTGTCAATTCTTACCTATCACCTGTTTCTGTACAACTAGTGAGCAAAGAATGGAAACCATTGTGCTTTTTTATACTCGATTCTATTTACTTTAAACACATTTGAAAACTTGACTCATTGATCGTCATCACACAAACACATCATCTCATTTATCTTTCTCTGTCTTGTTGTATGTCTCTGTGTTTCTCTCTATCTCTGTCTCTGTCTCTGTTTGTCTTTCTGTTTGTTTCTGTCTCTGTCTTTCTCTCTTTTCTCTGAGAAACCCATTCTTAGTTCATGAAGGTATAAAGGAAAGTAAGGAAAGGAAAAAGTTCTGTTTTTTTTTCAATTTCAAAAATCTATTTCTTTCAATGGTGGAAAATAGCCTTAACAATCATAATAACATTTGCCAATGTTTTGTGTAATTATTCTTTGAGTTATCATTAAGAAACAAATAAACAAAAAAAATAACGAAAAAAACAGCCTATGGGAATCGTATAGGTGAATGATAAAGTCCTCCCCTGCCCTTACAGAGGAAACAATGAAAATGAGTTTGTGCCACCATTTTTTGTCAGTTCAGAACAGTCTCCTAAATAATCATGAACATCATACTATGATTCTTTACAAGGAGACAGGAAGAGACTCCATTTCCTCTAGGCAGTTATCATAGATATCCTAATAGTCCTCATGTGGCTTAATAATGGTCATACAGGTTGGGATCTTATAGTCAACAGCTCTGTTTTAGAGGGAATAAAGATATAAGACATTTTCAGCTCCACACTCAGGATGGGAAGATGACAGTCTACCTCAATGAGCAGTGTGTACTCAGTCATAACTAATTACCTTTTCTTTGTTGAGGAATTTCTGAACTTCCTTCATACATTGAGGTATGTGTTTCTGCTTTTTTTGATGCACTTGTATAGCTTCCAGTGCAAGCACAGGGATACCAGGGACTGCACGATAGGGGTCAGGTCACATTTTGCAACACCTCCTCACACCTGCTCTCAAAACCCCATCACTGTGCCTCCCACTCCTCTACTTCCTTTTTTACTTTGGTCATTTTAGCTATACATCTCCCCAGCTTCCAATCCTCTAAATGTCAATATTCCTGGGCCAAGCATTTATACAAAACACATTATGTTCCAAGCACTAGGCTAAGTGCTTTACTGGTATTATCTTATTTTATCATTGTGGCATCCACAAAATATGTATCTTATCTAATTTTCACTGGTTCATCACTATTGTATGATACTGTTTTATTCACCACTAATTAATTCTGGGGGATACTCCCCAAAATGACTGTTCAAAACGTTCTTTTCTTTTCCCAAGGCTTCAATATCACCATATCCCTTTGGCTCTCAGCAGAAGACCCTACATTTCATTTTAAAGTAACGATTTTCTTTTTTTTTGTTTTTTTTCTTTATATTAATTATTCATTTTTAGTTATCAATATTCACTTCTACAAAATTATGAGTTCTAAATTTTCTCCTCATCTCTCCCTTTCCCTCACTCCAAGATGATGTGCATTGCGATTACTCCTTCATCCATTCTGTCCCCCCTACTATCATACATTCTCTCTTCTTTTATCCCCTTCCCTTCTAATTCTTGTAGGGCAAGATAGATTTTTATACCCCGTTGCCTATATTCCTTATTTCCCAGTTGCATGTAAAAGCAATTTTAACATTCATTTTTAAAACTTTGAACCCCCAAATCTTTTCCTTCCCCTCTCCCCACCTACCCTCATTAAGAAGACAAAACAATATGATATAGGTTGTACATGTGTGGTCATGTAGCACTCTTCTCTAATAGCCATGTTGTGAAACATTATATTTCCCTCCATCCTATCCCATTCCCCATTTTCCTATTCTCTCCTTTGAGCCTGTCCCACTTCAAAGTGTTTAATTCTGATTTCCCCCTCTCTCACTCTGCCTTCCCTTCTATCACTCCCCTCTTTTTTTCATATTTCCCCCAATTTCCTGTATGGTAAAATAGATTTCTGTACAAAACTGAGTTTGTGTTTTATTCCCTCTTTAAGCCAAATCCGATGACAGTAAGTTTCATTCATTCCCTTTCACCTCTCCCAACACTTCCCCTCTACTGCAAAAACTTTTCCTTGCCTCTTTTATGTCAGATGATTTACCTCATTCTACCTTTCCCTTTCTCCTTCTTCAAGTACATTTCTTATTTCACCCCTTAATTTTATTTTTAGGTGTCATCCCTTCATATTCATCTCACCCTGTGCCCTCTGCTGATAAATGGATGTAGATATAGATATATTCCCCCCAACCATCCTAATATTGAGAAAGGTCTCATGAGTTACAAGTATAATCTTCCCATGTAGGAATATAAAAACTCAACATTAATAAGTCCCTTAATATTTCTCTTCCTGGTTACCTTTTCTTGCTTCCCTTGAGTCTTTGTATTTGAAAGTAAAATTTTCTATTCATCTCTGGTCTTTTCATCATGAATGTATGAAAGTCCTCTATTTCACTGAATGCCCATTTTTTCCCTGAAGGATTATACTCAGCTTTGCCAGGTAGGTGATTCTTGGTTTTAATCCTAGCTATTTTGACCTCTAGAATATCATATTCCAATCGCTCAAATCCTGCAAGGTGAAAACTACTAAATCTTGTGTTATGTTTATTGTGTTTCCACAATACTTGAATTGTTTCTTTCTGACTACTTTCAATACTTTCCACTTTGCTATGGGAACTTTGGAGTTGGGCTGCAATATTCTTAGGAGTTTTCCTTCTGGTATCTCTTTCAGGAGTTGATTGGTGGATTCTTTCAATTTCTATATCCCCCTAAGGTTCTACAATTTCCTTGGTAATTTCTTTCTTTTTTTTTGGCTGACACATGCTTTTTTATTGTGTTCTTATACAAGATTTCTGTTATTTCTTTTTGTTGTTGTTTTTTAATTAATTTATTTATTTGTTTTTGGTTTTCAACAATCACTTCCATAAGTCTTAAATTTTCTCTCACTCTCTCTCCACTCCCTCCCTGAGAGGGCATGCAGTCTTATATGTGTTCTACACATACATTCTTATCAAACACATTTTCATATTAGTGATGTTGCATAGAATAATTAAAATGAATGGGAAAAACCTTGAGAAAAAAACAAAACAAAACATAACACAAGAGAAAATGTCTGCTTCATTCTGCATTCTGGTTCCACAGTTCTTTCTCTGGACATAGATGACCTTTGGGGCATGGCTGAACAAGTTGTGGTATATGGATGTAATGGAATACTATTGTGCTATAACAAAGTAAGAACAGGAGGATTTCCTAGAGACCTAAAAGGGCTTATATGAACAAATGCTGAGTGAAATAAGCAGAAGCAGGATAACATGGTACACAGTAACAACCAAAGTCTGTGAGGACTGTTTGTGACAGACTTAGCCCTTGAAAAAATGCAAGGACCTAAATCATTCCCAAAGGACTCGATAATTTCTTGAAAGATGATGTCTAAGCTCTTTTCTTTTTGATCATGACTTTCAGGTAGTCCAATAAGTTTTGAATTATATCTCCTGAAAAATAACTCCTTAAAAATTAGAATGGAAGAAATGGAAGCTAATGACTCTATGAGGAATAAAGAAATTATAAAACAAAATCAAAATAATTGAAAAATAGAAGATAATGTGAAGTATCTCATTGGAAAAACAACTGACATGTAAAACAGAGGCACAAATTATCAAGGAAAACAGCTAGCAATAATGTAGTCAATATTATAACTCAGTCCCGTGAGGCCTACTACAGGTTTTCTGGGAGGCCCTGCTTGTGTTGGCACATTTTACACTGGACTGCACTCCTCTCTCAGTCTGGGACAAAACCTTCCTTTCTACCATCCAGATTGCCTTGGACTGGAAATGTGTTTCACTCTGTCATTTTGTGTCTTCTCCTGCCCTAGAATTTGTTTAGAATCATTTTCTTTTCAGGTATTTGTAGGACTTTGAGGGAAAGCTCAAGTAAGTTGCTGCATTTACTCTGCCATCTTGGTTCTACCCTAAAAGAAGAAATTTTTTCATCACAATCACCCACTTTTCTTCTATTTTATACTTCCCCTAAACCAAATGCCATTAACTTGTGAGCTCCTTAAGAGCCTCTTATTTTCCTTTATATTTCTAGTCATTAGCACAGCACTTCACTTGTAATAGTCTATAATAAATGTTAGTTGGCTGATTCAACCACACACACAAACACATAACTATATACATCCATACATCCACAGCACACACACACACATGCCTTCATACACACACATACACACACAGATTTTATCTTATTTCCTTACCTTCTCTAACCACCCTCAGATTATCTTGAACTTTGACATAGCTGACACTATTTTTATAGAAATGCCATATACTCTTAAATCAATTCATTGTTATGTGAACTTGATTTCATCTTCTGTGGAATTCTTTTTGTTAAAGTACATTATCTAGTGAGATCCCTGTGAATCCATATAAATATCTTCAGATAGAAAGAAAGACAGGGATAATGGTAGAAAAAAACCCGAATATAGCCTAGGGAGGAGTTAAGACATAGCAGATCTACATATCCTTCTTAAGAAGAGCGATTCAGTGTAGGCAAGATGAAACATTAATGCACCAATAGTGAAGTTGTGAACTGATCAACCATTCTGTAGAGCAATTTGGAACTATGAACAAAGGGCATATCTCAAACTATGCATAAACTTTGACTTAATAATACCACTACTAAAAGGATTCCAAACTTCAGAACACAAGAGACTCAGGAAATATTATTACTGCTATGAAGAATGGGATGGATAAATGAAAATATGATTTGCAAAGAAGAGATGGGTTTGGTTCAGTTAAATTCAACAACTAATTTACTAAGACCAGTTGAGAAGATCCTAAAAGAAGTTGAAAAAGACATTGACTTCAGATAATTTATAGTTTAATAGAAAATAAGTTTTTTCAATGTGGAGTTTTAATGGAAATTCAGACATTCTTACATTGTTCAGTCATTTTTCAATAATGTTTGCCTCTTCATGATTCAGTTTTGGCATTTTCTTGGCAAAAATATTAGAGCAGTTTGCATTTCCTCCTCCAGTTCATTTTACAGATGAGAAAAACAACATTAAATGACTTGCCCAACTTTAAACAGTTAGTAAGTATCTGAGGCCAGATTTCATTTCAGGAATAAGAGCCTTCCTAACTCCAGGAACAGTTCTCTATCCACTGCACCACCAGGAACATGCTTGAATATAACTGTAATTGCAGGACGTGCTGAAGGCAAAATTTTCAATTGCCTTCATCAAAACACATTGAATATGTCATTGAGAAACTTTAGGATTCATTATGTTTAAGATTGTCTTACAAGAATATTGGGGAAAAAAGTTGTCTCTTTACTTACATTTGAAAGTAGTTTTAAATATGCTCTGAGACTTTTTCTTTTTGCTGTTTCACTATGAATGGAGACGTATTCTCTGGAAGTAGCCAGCTTGGTTCCAGTGATTATATTTGCTGAATTTAGGTGTTCAGATCCAGTTTTGAAATCAATGGACTGGAAGGCTGTTTGCTCATGATAGGAATACAACTTAAGTGCATGGCAATAAACTCAGAAGGAAGGTGCTGCTGTAAATGAAAGCATAGCATTTAGCAACAAATGCAGATTCTCTGAAGCAATGTCCTTGACTTTAAATTTGGATATGATTCACATCTTTCTGTAAAATACTTGATATTATACTGGGAAAGTAATAGATTGATGTTTTCCCAGGTTTTTTTTCTAGATAGAAATGATAGAAGAGTCTTAAAAATAAATTTTAAAAAATGCAATGACAACACAAAGAGTTATTGTGTGTTTGTATATAAAAAGGCTTTATTTTTCTTCAAGAGAAAGACAATATTGCAAAAATCGTCAAGTTCCCTAGAAATGTCAGCACTGCAATATTCCTGTGAAAGCCTCTGTAATTGGGAGAATTTGACCAAACAAAATGTATAAGCAGAGTTGAAATAAAGGTCATCCATTATTATTCACTAGTGCAACAGAACAAAGCAATTAATGACTCAAGAATTGGGAAAGGCAGGTGCAATGGTAGGACCTCATATCAATTTTCTAGGACAGATTTTTGGAAGAGCATGATAGACATGTTTTGCCCTATCACTTGAATAATGAACCCAAAAGGGAAAAGGGAAGCAAAAAAATCATTAAAATTGAAGCACTTTATCCTGTAAAATAGAACCCTTAATAAAATCTTATTGAAAGATGCACTAGAAGCTTTCCATTATGAAAGAGAATAAAATGGAAGGTAAGTGACATCAGTTTTGTACGTTATTCATTGAGATTTGATATTACCATGCGAAAAATACTTTGTTATAATAATTTGAAAATGGTTACTGTACATTCACTTTCAGGACAAAGTTATAGAAAAACTCTAGGATATCTTTAGAGTATAAGGCTCCTCTCAAGAAGTTGATTCACCCAAACAGCAAATTGGCAAGTATATTCATTCTACATGAGAGATAATTACCTCATTAGTAAAGAAATAAAAAATAGACTTAGTTCAATATTATTTTGTAAGGATGAAGGAAAATAAAAAAGAAAAGAGGCAAATAAGGGAGAAAATAGTGAATGAAGATTTCAATTTGAGCCAATAATCATGAAGTATAGTTCTACAGGAATTTCTTATATAACATTGCAAGATTTTTATGATCTTCCATTTGCTTTCATTGCAAGGCATGTTGTGTAGTGAATAGAACACTTACTCTTGCATTAGGAATACCTGGGTTTGAATCAGATAGGTGGCATTCTCTTTTAGTCTCAATGTCTTTATCGATAATGAGTTCCTAACTCTTGGTTCCTTATTAGGAAATTCTGTGCATCCAAAAGGAGTTGATTTTCATGACTAATTATGAGTTATTCTAAACAATCTTTATTCTATTTATTTTCATTTCTGCCTTTGTGAGTTATTTTTATCTTGGTGTGTGAGTGTGTGCATGTGTGTGTGTGTTTGTGTGTGTGTGCTTTTGTATATGCATATGCATGCAGTAACCATGATTCCAGCATCAAAGGTCATTTTTGGAAATAATTCTCTCTTTCCTCTCCATGTCATGACTGTCCTATAGTCTGGAGATCTCAGACTCATCAATTTACATCACCACTATCCCAATGTTGTAAAAAAAATTAAGTGAAGGATTTAGTAATTTACATTTTCTCCATATACTTGATATTTCCCCTGATGAATGTCAGGTTCAGGACATACTTATGATCAAATCATTGAAGATTAGAAGAGAACTGCCTAACATTATCAGGATCCATTCCTGATAGCTATGTTCTATGGGAGATAAGAAAAAATACTTTTCTCTTTCTATGATATAGAGATTGTCATCAACTTCCTCATGATAAAAATATGTCATGTCATAATACACAAGGATTGACTCAAACACTGAGAATGGGTATACGTCCTTCCACATCAAAACCATGATGGTAAAGAAATATGAGATTATTCAGATGATGAGGCAACCAACTATCCAGTATAGATTCCCTACATGCTTAGACTTTTCTAAAAGCACTTATGTGGCAGAATAATCCAAATATCTTTCTTTACAAAATGATCCATCCAACTTGTTCTATAAATACATATATATATATATATATATATATATATATATATGTATGTATACATATTACATATGTCATCAATCTTTCACTTTTCCAGCAGCCTGCTTTTGTTACTGTTGTAAATATAAATAACCATAGACACTACCCTCAAAGCAATTGTGAGGGATATAGATGTATAGATATATAGATATTATATCAATATCTCTCTGTATATATATGAAGAGTTTTTCAAAACTTTAATAACTAGGTAGATATCAGCTATGAGTTGCTACAAGCAAACCTATGAGTAGGATTGCTTTCCTGTTCTTTTTCTTGCTCATTGTGATGATAATGATATAAATTTTAATATTGTCTTACAAATATCTTTTACCCAACCATAGGCTGTGGCAGACAAAGACAGGTGAATTGGTTTGGTAGTTGTTTCACTGGTTGTCCTTCACCCTCACAGCAGCCTGAAATGACATCACTATGGGAGAGTAAAGTTTCAGTGTGTTTAACTGTGGCTGATCAGACAAATATGAACTCAGAATGCTCTACCACAGATCAAACACAAATAGTTTGTGTGAACATTTGATGTACATTCTCTAAATTTGCACATCCTTTATTTCCATTGAGCTGTTTCAATTTTTCTTTGCTCATAGAGCACAAGACCCTATCTGATGTGGACTTGCCATGCTGAGCAATCCTGTAAAATTCTTAAGAGAGACTTTGAGAGTGTCCTTGTATCAATTCTTCTAACTACTATGTGAACACCTGTCCTGTGTGAGTTCTCCATAAAATAGTTCTTTGGGAAAGAGTAAGTTCTACATTTGAACAGTGTGCCTAGTACATTGTTGGAGTACTCTCTGAAGAGTTTGAGCACTTGGCAATTTATTTCGAGAAAGGACCTTAGTGTCTGGTATTTGATCCTGCCAGGTGATCTTTAGAATCTTCCTAAGACAATTTAAATGGAAGCGATTCAGTTTTCTGGCATCATACTGGCAGACTGTCCAGGCTTCACAGGCATACAAAGATGAGGTCACCATGACAACTCTGTAGTCCTTCAGTGTGGTTTTCAGTCTAATATGCCTTCTTTCCCATACTGTCCTTTGGAGCCTCCCAAACACTGAGTTAGTTCTGGCAATGTGTGCAACAATGTCATTATCAATGTGTATGTCCCTGGAGAATACACTACCAAGGTTAATGAACTTATCCACAGCATTCAAAATTTCCCCTTTTGCTGTAACCAATGATTTTACATACAGAAGTTGTGATGCTGGCTAATGGAGCAGCTGGGGCAGCTAGGTGGTGCAGTGAATAGAGGACTGACCCTGGAGTCAGGAGGAGCTGAATTCAAATCCAGCCTCAGACACCTCACACTAGCTGTGTGAGCTTGGACAAGTGATTAAGCCCTAATTATCCTGCCTTCCCCCTTCCAAAACAAACAAACAGAACGTTGAGCTAAAATTACCACAAACCCCAGAGAACTGAACCATCATTTGTTACTTCTCGGCTTCAGGGGATACACTGAGTGCACAATCATCTGCAAAGAGAAAATCATGTGCCAATACTCCCTCCACTTTGGTCTTGACTTGTAGCATTTTCAAGTCAAAAAATTTTCCCTCAGTGGGGTAGCTGACCTCATCTGGGTCAGAACACTTGCAAAAACCAAGGCTGGTTTAATGAAAAGAAAAGAAAGAAAATTCAGAAGTTGCTAAATGAAAAGTGAGAATGCCCCAGGTTTTTCAGCAGGATAGTTCAATCACCTTTGTGATGACTTAGGAGTAGGGGACCTTCACATGGAGATTCTATTTGTATAAGAGATTGTAAGAAGATAATCCACAACCATGAAAAATGTGAAAAAAATTTCTTTGAGTTATACCTGCTAACTTTCCAACCAAAATGCCAAAGCAATAGTCTTAATATCACTTTAGGGATTATTTTGACTTCCCAAAGTTCTCCTTTATGTGTTTGTAATTTTTTTCCTCATTAGAATGTAATTTCCTTGAGGGCAGAGACTATCTTATTTATTTTTACTCATAAAACCAATGCTTAGCTTAGCAGAGTATATACTACATAGTAATACTTAACCTCTCTCTCTCTCTCTCTCTCTCTCTCTCTCTCTCTCTCTCTCTCTCTCTCTCTGTCTCTCACACACACTCTCTTTTCTCTCTGTCTGCTTCTATCTCTCTCCCCTCCCCATTTCTCTCCTCTTCCCCAAAACATGACTCCCATAAGCAACTGAAAGACATAAAAAAGGAGAGAGAGGACTACCAAGATTCTATGCAATCCCTGTAAAGCTGTGAGCCAGATCTATAGGATTCTTAGCATTAATTAATAGAACTAATGTTTATTTTTTGAGAAATACATATACAAATGTACACATACACACACATCATCATATAGCAACGTAGTAGATGATGTCTCGTATAGATTATTAGAGCAGCTTTGAAATCAAATGCAATGGTAATTTAAAATGTGAAGATCTTTCTTATTCATTAATTGTCCCATGTGACCTCCTGAGGTCACATGGAAGCCTGAATCACATGAGTGTGAATTACATGGACCCTGTGGTGGGAGGAATTTGCTGAATATGTGGAACAGCAGGAGATGGAGCTAGAACAGAACTGAGAGGATGTTAGTTATGAGAGCAGTCAGAATTGCAGGATGTAGGCAAGCCTGCAGCTGGTTGTGAGTGTGAGAAATGCATTTTGTTTAAGGGAAACATGTTTGTGCTTTGGTTAAAGAAGCCTATTTGTGATTTGTTTAAGGGAACTAGTTTGTGGGAAGCATAACAGAGGAAGGTGTGGGGTCAGTATTTTCCTCAGCACTGTTATTTTGTATAGATTTTTTTGTTATTATGATGGATTTGGCTTTCTTGTATCTGAATAAATATTTTGATTCTGTCTTTTACATAGAGAGTCCATGGTATTTTGAGATTCAGCATTGCATCAGGATATTCATGGCTGTCACAGGTCCTATGAACATCACATTGGTGCTGCCTCAAGTCAACATGAAAATATGCCCAATAATAGCAGCTGGACTGAAGCTTCTGCAGTGGTTTATTCATGGGGGAGAGATAGTGATATCTATATAGCAAGTACCTAAGTAACCAAAAGAAAGGTAGAAAAAGAGTTAACCAATTATCTTGTTGATAAGAGAACTTATCATTTTTCTACTGTTAATTTCTTATTTTCTTAAAATTAACCTGAGTGATGATTTAGATATTATAAAGTTGCAAGTATTGTGATTCCAGTACATGTCCATTTTGAAATTGTATAAAAGAGAATGTTATATAAGTAAAAAGCTTTCAGAAATCCAAATAAAATTCTTATTATTATTTTCTTATATCTTTACCCCAAAGCAATCCTCAGTGATCAACTCAGATCTTCAGAAGTTTGATAGATATGAATATGTTAATTTTTTACAAATTTTGAGAATTAGTATATTTCAATGATACTGTCACAATGCATCTTTAAATAATCAGTGAAAAAATGGTTTGTAAAGAAATCCAGATATTTTCTGGACAAGCCTATTTTGTATCAAATGTAGCTACTTGACTATATCTTTAAACCTAAATCATTCTAGTTTTCATTGAAGAGTCAATAATAATCGCTAGAATAAACCTCTATAGAAGATCTGTGTGGCAGCTTTGTGGTACAATGTATAGAGCAGTGGTCTTATAATCAGGAAGACCCATCTTCATGGCTTTATAATCCCTTTGTGGTACAATGTATAGAGCAATGGTCATATAATCAGGGCGACCCATCTTCATGGCTTTATAATCCAGGCTCAGAAGTTTACTAGTTGTGTGATTCTGGGCAAGTAATTTAAGCCTATTCGCCTGTTTCCTCATCTGTAAAATGAGCTGGGGAAGGAAATGGAAAGTCAGTTTAGTATCTTTGACAAGTAAATCTCAAATGGGATCACAAAGAGTTTGAAATGACTCAACAACAAGAAGTCTCTGTGGCTTTTGTTTAGGTTTTGATGGCTTAGAGCTAGTGTAAATAGCATTGGGTTATGTTCAGAAACTTAGAGGGTATTTCCCACTCAGACTGATATTTTTGTAATGGTAAATTAGTCTGTCTTTTGTCTCAATTCTTACCTAGCCCTTAGTCATTGAAAGATCATTGTCTCAAACAAAGTACATAGAAAGACCTTAGTTTAGAAAGGTCAAATTCACCCACTGCATCCTGAGCCATCACCACTCATCTTATGTCTTGACTCTGAACTTCAATGTCTCTGGAAGAGAGAGTGAGGATTGACTTTGCACAACTCCTTCTCATTTAAATCCAACTGATGTGCAAGTCAAGAAATCATCCTCTTTATGTCTTTGGTTCTCTTTGTGAATGAGATATGAACATCAGTAACAATAACATTTAAACAGCAACAGCTAATGATACATGGCACTTATTGTGGGATCCCCTTTTTAAAATTCTCTGCAACGATATATATTTAGCTGTTTAAATCCATTTTTTATTTGTAGGTACCCAGAATAAGTATGTGACTACCCTAGAATGCTACATTGCAAAATACATTAGTGTCCCTCAATGCAAGTTTTAATAACAGTTGGGGAAAGAGACAGTGATGCTGCATATCTCCCTGGGAAGAGACAGCTTAGCACTACTCTAAAGAAGAGAAATTGTAGTCAAACAGGACTCATATTATTTGGATGTCTACAGATATTCCCTATACTCATAACTTAAGATGCTGATCACATTTTATATCTCTACTCCATCTAGTAACTGCTTCCATGGTGAAACAGGTAGGGAATGGCCAGATGCACAAGAAATGG
>JAQQSK010000201.1:13361-30978 GCA_028658325.1 Potorous gilbertii
ACTACCTATCGCTTTAATAGTTAGATAGTGGGTGAATAATCAAGAATATTCAGGTGAAAGAATAATAAAATAAGTTATGACTAATAAATGTACCATTTGCATTTTGAAGTCTTTAAAACTTTTCAATAGTATATGTATGTATATGTACATATATACCTATATATATATTTCCTTTTAGTGCTAGCTAAAATTCTACCTTCTACAAGACACTTTCTGTAAGGGGTCTGGAGCTCTCAGATTATCAGGGTCATGATGCCTTCAGGAGAAATCTCTTTGAGGCACCATGTCCTTGCATGGTTTATGAGACGGACCACCCCTATGCAATTTACTGACCCTCACAATTATCTTGAGCAGGAATAACAACAGCCAATCATTGTAAGCATAACAGATAGCATTTACAAAACTTCTTCCTTGAATAGAAGTAGAATGGAAGTAGAATATCTATACGTACTCTGATCTAGCTGAGAATAAAGAGAGTGCATATCATCCTTGCTCCAACCTCGTTCATTTGTGCCTGAAAGAGGCATGAGATCTTTGGGAAATTAACAACTTTCCCTAAATCCCCTTAATGCTACTCTCTTCTCCCTATTGATTGGCCCAAATTGTCCTGTATATATAGCTTATTTGTACATAGATTATGACTTCTTTGAGAGCAGGATCCACATTTGTTTGTTCTCTTTCCCCTTTCTTTGTATTGCCTTTGTGTAGTGTAGTACCTGGAACATAGGAGGTACTTACTACAAAATTACTGATTGGATTTATAAATAGCAAGTACATTTAACTATTTTACATGGTCTAAATATTCAATAGTATATTTTCTTTTTTTAAGGTAGGATAAGGGTACCATAGTGTCACTTTGGTTTTCTTAATTTTTCTCTCTTGAAATATATCTAATTTCTACAGATTCATTAAGTTAATAAAGAATAATCTGGATGTAGCTTCTGGAAGAGAAGGTAGAATGCCTGAGTGGTGACAGGAATATTGTTCATACCAAAGGTAATACTGTCTTCTCCATCAAAAGGCCATACGGCTAGTAGAAAAAATCTCCCTCCCAACAATCTCAGAGTACCATTGAATTCCTTCTCTTGAAGTAGTTACTCTCAACTTGGTTGCATGAGTCCTTGTAGTCAGATCTAATTTAGGTTAGTCATAACTCCTGAAAACTCTTGTCTCCTTCATTAGAATTTATGGTAAGTTAGATCATGAAGGGTAAAACAACCAGAATGAGGTAGGTTGTC
Organism: Potorous gilbertii; assembly: GCA_028658325.1. Lineage (NCBI taxonomy): Eukaryota > Metazoa > Chordata > Mammalia > Diprotodontia > Potoroidae > Potorous > Potorous gilbertii. The sequence continues at coordinate 14,600 of JAQQSK010000201.1, forward strand.
TTGCTCATGTTATCAGGGGCATCTGGGGCCTCATGACCAGATCTTGCTTTTCATATGAACCTCTCCCTTTCCTCCAGAAAATATAAATACTTTTATGTAAGTTTTCTTTTTTGGACATGGATGTACTCAGATATATGTGACCCAAACTCTCAAGCCTTTTTTAAATCTTGATTAAAGATGCCTTTTTCCACCACTTAGGTTGTTTCAAGACTCACAGTGAAATTAGAAAACGTTTCTAAACTTGACCTGAAACCTAAGTCAGATTTATGGCAGTGAGATTTAGTGATCAGATAACCAATGACTTGGGTTCCACTTGTGCCCCTGAACACACTGACTATATATCCTGAGCAAATGATTTTACTTCTCAGTGATGGAGATAATCATCTAACACTATAAGGTAAAGACCTGCACTAGTAGGAGTTTCCTCATAGATCTGAGAAGAAATATAGCAGTCATGTAGTTTATCTCTCTCATTTTAAAGATGAGAAAACTGTACTTAATTGAAATGATGACTGTTATAAAACCAATAATGGCAAAATATATTTCTTCTATACCTTAGTTAATAGTATTTCTTTTATAATTTTTCAAGAGAGATGTAAATTATGAAGTAAATACTGTGTAAATAATTATTACTAAAAAAATTGGTAAGGTCAATAGTAAACTAGTTGTGTGGTTCATGAACTAGGCTAATCTGATTAGCAAATCATCATAAAAATATGTTCCTTTGCTACTGTTTCATTATGTAATATATCGAAAAGCAAAAATAAAGTGTAAGTGCAAGGACATATGAATGCAGTCCTGCACATACAAATAGAATTAAAATATATACTATACAAAGTTCTAGTATTCAGATCTTTCTCAAATCAGTATGTTATTTGGTGGATAAAGATGTTTAAATGGGATAAAGGGAGAGGGACACAAATTCTACCTTCAACTTAAAACATAACATGAGAAAAGCAATATTTTGTTCTCAATTCCTGGAAAGAATAAATAGCATTATTTTCTGGCCCAAAGCTGCTTTGGATAGTGAAGTATGTTTTTAATTGAAAAAATCACTCATGAGCTCACATAGAAGCATTTATGCTTAGTATGAAAAAAGATGATAAAAGAGAGAATACATTGCAGGTCCTCTTTTTTTATCATTCTGAAGCTCTAAATAAAAGAAACTGATTTTTGGCAGAACTAAAGAATGGATTTGTTTTCAATTAGCTAGAACATCAGCCCTACTCACTCCCAACAGTACTTTTTCCTCCTCTTTAATCATTCATTAATGTGTACTTCAGACAATTTTTATAGTGAGGCTATGCTTATTGCAATGAGTTTTTAAATCACTCAAAGTTTGTTAAATGTTTAATTTGTTTAAAAATTTATTGAAATCTTTATTTAGCTGTTTTTAAATAAAATCGGAGACAAACAGTATGATACCATCCCACTGAGTACGATATGGGCTCAGCAAAGGTGAGCCATGGAGACATAAGTCCTGCATGTCATCCAGGTTCTCTGAGTCACTCTATGACCTTGTAAAAAGTCACATTTCTACTGTATTTCTGAATCTGATAAATAGGAGGAACAATATTTGCTGAATGATTTGGAGATTTTATCCATTCTCTGAAAAATTAAGAACAGTAGACTGCTATCTTAACTAACAATTTTAATATTTTTATCTTTGTACTGTTATCGCGGTTATTAATGTTGTTACTGCTTGTGATGTTATTGTAGCTACTGGAGTATATTAATTAGAATTTGCCATAAACTAGGTCCTTATCATTATGGGTCCACTCAAAGGATATATTTATAGGGACTTGTCATGTTGCCAAAAAGTTTCTTCAGAAAAAAAATATTATTATTATAAATCATTTGGCCACAAGATTCTATTGTTATGATATATGATTATGAGATTTCATCTAAGGTATGAAAATTAAAAGCTCATACTTCTCCTCCACCCCATTTCAAAAAATAAAAATATAGAAGGAAGAAATGGACTTTTACATTTGTTGTATATTAATGTTTTTGTCTTTACTTTTAACAACTTGATTAAAAAAACTGAGATATTTTGGAGACGGAGAGAGGGAGAAAGAGAAAGAGAAAGAGAGAGATATATATCAAGATACTTTTTGAATAAAACAAATTTAGTTACATGTAAATTTGAAAGATTGCCCAAGTTACTGTCTGACATTGTTGTGAGGTGTTAGAATTACAATCTGCCTACAAAGTCCTATAAGGAAAGTAAGTATATATTGGCCTATAAAATAGTTTCTCCATTCCAATTATATTTGACTTAATAAGGTTAAGTGTATTTTTGCAATGTTTAAAACATATTAGTCTGTTTTATTGGATACATAATTTTGCAGTACCTTAGCAAATGTGTAACATCTATTACGTTTTGTTAAAAAAGTTAAATGGAATTAATATTTAAAAATTTAATATGATGTTTAAGATTTCACCAATCAATTGTATTGCATATTCACAGTTTTAGTATCTTTATTAACTTTTGTGTACCTTATCTGCTACTTCATAACTGATTCAGTATTTGAACTAATGAGAAATTTTTAAGAAATAAGTAACCATAGTCAAATTTTCTATTAATTTCCTTCTCTATACTCTTGTAAATTTCTTTAAAGATCCAGCTATACAATAAAAATATCTCAAACTGAATAACCTGTCACCAAAGAGTCTGGAAAATAATCATAATGTATTTCCTGCCAATTTGCAAAGTAGGTCTGAAAAAAACACATATCTATTCTGTAGTTTTTTAAGGGATCTTAGGCAAGATGGTGGTGATGGAATACAGTTTCTGGAGGGCTGCTATAAATATTTTTGTACATGTGGGACCCTTTCCCATTCTTATGATCTCTTGGGGATACAGTACTAGAAGCAGTATTTCTGGGTCAAACGATATGCACATTTTTGTAGCCCTTTGGGCATAGTTCCAAATTGCTCTCCAGAATACTGGATCAGCTCACAGCTCCAGCAGCAATGAATTAGGGTTGCACCTCTCCCATACCTTCTCCAACATTTATTATCTAACTGTTCTGTCATGTTAGCCAATTTGATAGGTGTGATGTGATATCTCAGAGTTGTTTTGGTTTGTATCTCTCTAATCAATACTGATTTATAGCATTCTTTGCATATCATTATAGATATCTTTAATGTTTTCCTCTGAAAATTGCTTGTTCATATCATTTGACCATTTATCAATTGGGGAATGACTTGTATTCTTTTACACTTGACTCATTTTCCTTTATATTTTAGAAATAAGGTCTTTATCACAGATGCTAGGTGCAAAAGTTCTTTCCAAGTTTTCTGCTCCCCTCCTAATCTTGGTTGCATTGGATTTGGTTGTGCAAAAACTTTCAGTTTAATGTAATCAAAATTATCCACTTTGCACTTCATAATGTTTTCTTTCTCTTCTTTGGCAAAAATTCTTCCCTTCTCCATAAATCTGATAAATACACTTATTCTTGCTCCACTAACATGTTTCTAGTATTAATCTTTAAACCTTGACCATGAACCCATTTGGATTTCATTGTAGTGTAGGGTGTCAGACCTTCCTCTATGCCTAGTTTGCACCACAATTTTATCCAGTTTTCTCAGCAATTGTTTTCAAACAGTGAGTTATTATCCGAGAACATGGGATCCTTGGTTTTATGAAAGAATAGGTTTCTATATTCATTGACTGCTGTGTCTTGAATACTTAGCCCTATTCCACTTGTCTACCCTTCTCTTTCTTAGCCAGTACCAAATTCATAATTGTTGCTTTATATTACAATGTGAGATCTGATAAAGCTAGGCCACCTTACCTATCATGTCTTTTCATTAATTCCTTTGCTATTCTACACTTTTATTTTTCAACATGAATTTTCATATTATTTTTCCAGCTCTAGAAAACAATTATCAGATAATTTGATTGATATGGCACTAAATGAATAAATTAATTAAGTAGAATTGTCATTTTTATTATATGGGCTCGGGCTACCCATGAGCAACTGATGTTATTTCCATTACTTAGATGTGACTTTATTTGTGTGAAAAGTGTCTTGTAATTGTGTTCATATAATCCCTGGATTTGTTTTGGAAGGTAGACTCCTAATTATTTTATCATGTCTACCCTAGCTTTAAATGGGATTTCTCTTTCTATCTTGTGCTTTTGGGCTTTGCTAGAAATATATAGGAATGAAGAAAATTTGTGTGGGTTTATTTTGTAACCTGCAACTTTCCTGAACTTGTTTATCATTTCAAGAAGATTTTTACTTGATTCTCTGGGATTCCCTAAGTATAGTATCATATCATCTGCAAAGACTGATAACTTAGTTTCTTCTTTGCCTATTCTAATTCCTTCAATTTTTTTCTTCCCTTATTGCTACAGCTAACATTTCTAATACCACATTGAATAATAGTGGTGATAGGGAACATTCTTCTTTCACCCCTATCTTCTTGGAAATGCATCCAGCTTGTATCCATTGCATATGATGCTTGCTGAGGGTTATAAATAGATGCTGCTTACTATTTTATGGAGATTTTCTTTATTCCTATGCTGTCCAGTGTTTTTAGTAGGAATGGTTGTTGTATTTTATCCAAAGCTTCTTCTGCATCTATTGAGATAATAATGTGGTTTCTGTTACTTTTGTTGTGGATATGATCAATAATCCTAATAGTTTTCCTAATATTGAACCAGCCTTGCATTCCTGGTATGAATTCTACCTGATCATAATGTAATATTCTCATGATAAGTTGCTGTATTCTTTTGCTAAAATCTTACTTAAAATTTTAGCATCTATTTTCATGAGGAAAATTGGTCTATAATTTTCTTTATCTGTTGTGTCTCTCCCTGGTTTAGGTATCAAAACCACATTTATAATCATAAAATGAATTTGGGAGGACTCCTTCTTCCACTATTTTCCCAAATAGTCTATATAGTATTTGAACTAACTGTTCTTTAAATGTTTGATATAATTCACTTGTAAATACATTCTGCTCTGGAGAGTTTGTTCCTAAATAGTTCATTGATGCATCAATCAATTCCTTTTTCTGAGATGGGGTTGTTTAAGTTTTCCAATTCCTCCTATGTTAATCTGGGCAATCTATAATTTTTAAAACAATCATCCATCTCAATTAGACTATAGAATACATGGGCATAAAGTTGGGAAGAGAAATTTTAATTACTGTTTTGATTTACTCTTCATTGGAGGTGAGTACACCCTTTTCATTTTTTATATTGGTAATTTGGTTTTCTCCTTCCTTTTTTTTAAAATCAAATTGAGTGAATGTTTATCAATTCTATTGGCGTTTTTTCATAAAAATAACTCTTATTTTATATATTAGATCAATGGTTTTCTCAATTTCAGATTTATTACTCTCTCCTTTGGTTTTCAGTATTATTAATTTGGTATTTACTTGGGGATTTTCAATTTGTTCTTTTTCAAGCTTTTTCAGCTGCATGCTCAATTCATTTATCTCCTCTTTTTCTATTTTATTCATGCTTACATTCAAAGATATAAAGTTTCCACTAAGAACTGCTTTTGTACTATCCCGTAAGATTTGGTAGGTTGTCTCACTATTGTTATTCTCTTGAATGAAAATTGTTGATTGTTTCTATGATTTGTTGTTTAACCCACTCCTTCTTTAGTATTAGTTTATTTAGTTTCCAATTAATTTTTGGTCTATGTTTCCATGATCTTTCATTGCAAATGATTTTTATTGCATTATGATGTGAGAAGGAGGCATTGACCATCTCTGCCTTTCTGCACTGGAATGTGAAGTTTTTATGCCATAATACATAGTTTTTGTATTTATGCCATGTACAGCTGAGAGAAAGGTATATTCCTTTTTATCCCCATTTAATTTTCTCCAGATATCTAGTGTCTAACGTTTACAAAGTTTATTCTCCTCCTTAACTTCTTTCTTGTTTATATTAATGTTAAATTTATCAAGTTGAGAGAGGGGAAGTTTGAGGTCACCCATTAGTATAATTTTACTGTCTATTTCTTCCTGTAACTCCCTAACCTCTCCCCTAAGGATCTGGATGCTATACCACTTGCAGTATATGTGCTTAGTAATGATATTACTTCAGTTTCTATGGTGCCTTTTAGCTGGGTATAGTTTCCTGCTTTATCTCTTTTGATTAGGTGTATTTCTGCTTTTGATTTGTCTAATATTAGGATCACTACCCCTGCTTTTCTTCCGTCAGTTGAGGCACAATATATTCTGCTCCAATTTTTTACATTTACTGGTGCGTAGCTCCCCTTTTCAAATTTGTTTCTTGTATCAACATATTGTAGAATTATGGCTTTTAATTCATTCTGCTATACATCTCTGTTTTAAGAGAGAATTCATCTCATTCAAATTCAGTTATGATTACTATCTGTGTATTTCTTTCCATCTTTTTCCCCACTCTTTTTACTTTTAGTTCTCCCTTCCCCTCTACAATAGAGTTTTAATTTTTGACCACCACCTCCTGAAGTCTTCCCTTCCTTCTTTCAGCCCCGCATTCTTTTATTGCCCTTTACCCTTACTACTTCTCCCCTTCCTTTCACCTACCCTCCCCTTTCTTTACCCTTTTCCCTCCTACTGACTGTAGAGCTTGTTAGATTTATATACTTAAGTTGGTTGTTCCCTCCTTGAACCAAATCAGATGAGAGTACCTCTCAAACAATGTTCTCTCCCTGCCTTTTTCCCTCTACTGTAATATAATTTGGTTCTTCTTCCTGTGATGTAATTTACCACTTTCTGCTTCCTCCTTTTCACATCTCCTGTTACAATCCCTTTGAAAGCTTAAATCACATTTTTGCCATCACAGAATTTACTTTATACCCATTCCCTCTAACTCTGAATATCCTTTTTATATTTCATATTAATTTGAAGATTGAATTTTCCATTGAGTTCTTGCCTTTTTATTAGGAAGGTCTGGAAATCTCTTATTTCATTGAATGCCCATATCCTTGCCTGAAATTCTATGCTGACCTTTACTGGGTAATTGATCCTTAGCTGAAGTCCCAGCTCCTTGGTCTTGCAAAATATCATATTCCATTTCCTTAGATCTTTTAATGGAGAAGCTGGAAGGTTCTGTGTGATCCTGACTGTAGTTCTTCGATATTTGAATGGTTTCTTTCTAGCTGTCTGTAGTATTTTCTCCTTCATTCAATACTTCCAAAATTTAGGAACAATATTCCTTGGTGTGTTTAGTTTGGCGTTCCTTTTGGGAAGTGAACAGTGGATTCTTTCAATGACTGTTTTCTCCTCTGGATCTAGCATTTCTGGGCAGTATTCCTTGATTTCTTGGAAGATATTGTCCAGGCTCTTTTTTTATTCATCATGTTTTTCTAGTGGGCCAATAATTATTAAATTTTCTCTCTTGGATCTATTTTCCAGGTCAGTTGTTTTTCCAACTAGGTATTTTCCATTTTCTTCTATTTTTTCATCTATTAGATTTTCTTTCACTGATACTTGATGTCTGATAGGGTCATTAGCTTCTACTTCTCCAGTTCAAATTTTCATGAAATTGTTTTCTTCCATGAAGTTTTGCATCTCTATTTCCATCTATCCAATTATTCCTTTTAAGGAATTCTTTTCTCATTAGTTTTTGTACTTGCTTTTCTATTTGTCCAATTTCTCAGTTAGGTTTTATGCTTCCTTTTCCATTTGTCCAGTTTTCCCAGTTAGGTTTTGTGTTTCATTTTCCATTTGTTCATTTTTTCCTTTTTCAAGAGCTGTTCTCTTCAGTGAATTCTTTTTTTCATACTTGTGAAATCACTGTCCATTTCTTCCTCTGTTTCCTTCTTCAGTTGTTCCAGGAGTGCTCTCTGTGCATATGAGCAGTTCATAGTCCCTTCTGAAGTTTCAGATGGAAGTAAAGTCTCAACACTGACCTCTTTGTTACTCATGCATCATTTCTTGTCCCCACAGAAAGATTCTATTGTCTTTTCTTTCCTCCATTGCTTGCTGCTTTGTGGGTTGTGGTCTCTGGTTCTATCATCTAAACTCTTAAGAACTTGGTGCTCAACTGGCTGGTGTCAGAAAGCAAAGGCAGGTGAAATCTGTTTGAGTTTCCAAGATTAGCCCTGGAGCTAGCTTGTTAAGTTTGGGGGAGGGGTGGTCTGTTGAAGGGAGTTCTCCTCATCTGAGCTAGAGCAAAGGCAATCTCAGCGCTTGGCGATCCTGGCTGTCTACCCATTTCCCCTGGAGCAATTAGGCACACTTGGGTCCGGGTGCAAGACCCCACATCCCTGGAGCTCCAGCTGTCTGGGACAGCACTATTCCTCAGCCACAGTAAGGGGATTGTCCTTTGCTATTTTCTTAGTCTCATATGCTATGAGACTGTTTGCCCCTTCTGTTGACACCACTGATCCAGGATTTTTCTGGGGATATATTTTATGATTCTTTCAAGGTCAGCAAGGGGAGGGGGAGAGATCATTTACCGATCACTCTTCCATTAGGGCTCCTGGAAGTTCAAGTAGATGATTTACAGACCTTTAATCTGTAGGCTGAAAGTCTCCCTGCAGCTGCTGCAGATACCTGGACTTCCTTCTACTTCTCTCACTTGCTCCTCTCGACTTGACAATCACCCGGGGTTGCCACACTGACTTTCTGCCATACTTCCCCTTCCTCAAACTGCCCTGGGCTTTCCTGCTCATCCAGACAGGAACGTTTTGCTGTGAGTTTTAGGCTCATCCACCCTCATGGAATAGGTTCTTGTCAATCTTCCAGTCTGTCCTAGACTGTGAAACTGCCACAGTCTCTCTCCTATTGGATTCTGCTCCAACAAAATTTGGTCAGATTCTCTTTTTAGAGGTATCTGACAATTTGTCTAAGAGCTTAGGGGAGTAGTTGCTCTCACTCTGCCAACTTGGCTCCACCCCTCCTACTTTGTTTTATGGCAAGAGAGATTTCTACACCCAATTGGGTGTATATATTATTACCTCCTTGAGTCAACTCCAATAAAAGTGAGTTTCATGTACTCCCCTACCCATTTTCCCCATTTCCCCCTCCACTGTAAATTTTCCTTCAGGACTCTATTATATCACATAATTTACCCCGCTCTAACTCTCCCTTTTCCATCTCTCAGTGTGTTCTTTTTTTCATATTTTTAAAGTCTTGTTCAGTTTTTATTCTATTTCTCTAATTCGGGTTTTAAGTCCTTCTGAACTCTTCCAAGAAAGCTCTTTGTGCTTCAAACTAGGTCATATTCCCTTCTGAAGTTTCAGATGGAAGTAGAGTCTCAATGCTGACCTCTTTGATATTTATATTTTGGTCATTTTTGTGCCTCCTTTATCAAGATGTCAACTCATATTTCAAGATGTTCTTACATCATGCTCATTTCTCCTCTCAATTTTTCTTCTGTCTCTCTTACTTGATTTTTAAAATCCTTTTTGAGCTCTTCCATGACCTAAGAAAAATTTGTATTTTATTTTGGAGCTTTTTTTATTTGTTTATTGTCTGTGTTCCACAATTACTACCATACAACCTAGATATTTTCGTTCCCTCCCTCCCGCCTCCCCACTTCCCTCTCCCAACCTGAGATGGCATGTAATTTTATATAGGTTCCACACATACATTTCTGTTAAATACATTTTCACCATAGTCATGTTTTATAGAAGAATTAAAATGAACGGAACAAGTCATATAACAAAACAAAATGTAATACAAAAGAAAGTGATCTGCTACAATCTGTGATTGAGTTCCACAGTTCTTGCTCTGGATGTCAAAGGTATTTTGCCTTAAAAGACAGTTTGGAATTTTTTAAGTCCTTGCATTGCAATGAAGTTCTAAGTCTACCAGAAAAGGTCCTGGCACAGTGGTTGTTGCTGTGTACAAAATTCTCCTGGCTCCACTCCTCTCACACAGCATGAGAGCATATAAGTTTTTCTAAGCCTTTCTGAAGTCTTCCTGTTTATCATTTCTTATTGTGAAGTAGTATTCCATTATATTGATATACCATAGTTTACTCAGTCATTTCCTAATTGATGGGCATCCTCTTGATTTCCAGTTTCTGCCACCACAAATAGGGCTGCTATAAATATTTTTGTACATGTGAGACCTTTTCCAATTTTAGTGATCCCGTGGGGATACAGCACTAAAAGTGGTATTGCTGGGTCGAAGTGTATGCACCTTTTTTAGCCCTTTGAGCATAGTTCCAAATTCCTCTCCAAAATGGTTGGATCAGCTCACTGTTCCACCAACAATGAATTAGTGTTCCAACTCTCTCTCATCTTCTCCAACATTTATTATCTTCCTGTTCTGTCATATTAGCCAATTTGATAGGTGTGATGTGATATCTCAGAACTGTTTTGATTTGCATCTCTCTAATCAATAGTGATTTAGAGCATTTTTTCATATAACTATAGATATTTTTAATTATTTCTTCTGAAAATTCCCTGCTAATATCCTTCTACAATTTATCAATTGGCAAATGACTTGTATTCCTGTACATTTGACTCAGTTATCTATATACATTACAAATGAGGCCTTTATCATAAACACTAGTTACAAAAATTCTCCCAGGTTTCTGTTTCCCTTCTAATCTTGTTTGTATTGGATTTGGTTGCATAAAAACTTTCAGTTTAATGTAATCAAAATTATTCATTTTGTGCTTCATAATGCTTTTTACCTTTAGTCAAAAATTCTTCCCTTCTCCATAAATCTGATAAATATACTACAAATTTGTTTATAGTATCCATCTTTATACCTATATCATTTATCCTTTTTGACCTTATTCTTCTCTATGGTGTCAGGCATTGGTCTATGCCTAGTTTCCACCACACTTTTATCCAATTTTCTCAGAAATTTTTGTCAAACAGTGAGTTTTTATCCCAGAAGGTGAGGTCCTTGGCTTTATCAAACAATAGCTTGCTATATTCATTGACTACTCTCTCTTGAGTACTTACAATATTCCACTTCTCTACCCTTCTGTTTCTTAGCTAGTATCACATGGTTTTGATGATTGCAGCTTTATCATACAATTTGAGATCTCATAGGGCTAGCTCACCTTACCTGGCATTTGTTTTCATTAGTTCCCTTGCTATTTTGTACCTTTTGTTCTTCCAGATGAATTTTGATATGATTTTTTTTCCAGCTTTAGGAAATTATTATCATATAGTTTGATTGGTATGGCACTAAATAAGTAAATTAATTTAGGTAGAATTGTCAGTTTTTATTATATTGTCTCAGTCTACCCATGAGCACCTGATTTTTTCCACTTACTTAGATTTGACTTTATTTGTGTTCATATAGTTCCTGGATTTGTTTTGATAGTTAGACTCCTTAATATTTTATCATGTCTACCCTAGCTTTAAATGGGATTTCTCTTTCCCTCTCTTGCTATTGGACTTTGTTAGTAATATATAGATATGAAGAAGATTTATGTGGGTTGATTTTGTAACTTACAACTTTGCCAAAGTTGTTTATTATTTCAAATAGTTTTTACTGAAGTCTCTGGGATTCTCTGAGTATATCATCATATCATTTCAAAGAGAGGTAACTTAGATTCTTCTTTGCTATTCTTATTCCTTCAATTTCTTTTTCTTCTCTGATTACTACAGCTAGCATGTCTAGTTCCATATTGAATAATAATGGGGGTAGTGGAAATCCTTTTTTCACCTCTGATCTTATTGGAAATGTATCTAGCTTACCCTATTGAATACAATACTTGCTGAAGGTTTTAGGTGGATAATGATTACTATTTTATGGAAAGTTCCCTTCATTCTTATACTGTCCAGTGGTTTTAATAGAAATGCATGTTGTATTATGTCAAAAATTTTTCTGCATCTGTTGAGATAATCATATAGTTTCTGTTAGATTTTTTATTGATATGACCAATAGCGCTAAGTGTTTTCCTAATATTGAACCAACCCTGAATTCCTGATTTGAATCCTACCTGATCATAATGTGTTATTCTCATGATATGTTGCTGTATTCTTTTTACTAAAATATTATTTAAAATTTTAGCACCTACATTCATTAGAGAAATTGGTGTGAAATTTTCTTTCTCCGTTTGTCTCTCCCTGGTTTAGGTATCAAAACCATATTTATATCATACAAAGAGTTTGAGAGGACTTCTTCCACAATTTTCCAAAATAGTCAATATAGTATTGGAATTAACTGTTCTTTAAATGCTTGATAGAATTCACCTGTAAATACATCTTGCCCTGGAAATTTTTTCCTAGGGAATTCATTGATGATTTGTTTAACTTCTTTATCTGTGATGGGATTGCTTAGGTATTCAACGTCCTCTTCTGCTAATCTGGGCAACTTACTTTTTTTTTTTTAATAATCATCCATCTCATTTAGATTGTCTAATTTATAGGCATAAATTTGGGCAAAGTAATTTCTAATTTTTTTCAATTTCCTCCCCAGTGGAGGTGAGTTCACGCCTTTCATTTTTGATATTATTGGTTCGGTTTTCTTCTTTCTTTATTTAAATAAAATTGACCAAAGGTTTATCAATTATATTTTTTTAATAAAGCAATCTCCTAGTTTTATTTATTAATTCAATATATTTCTTAATTTCAATTTTATTAATCTCTCCTTTGGTTTTCATTATTTCTAATTACTTACTTGGAAGTTTTTAATTTGCTATTTTTCTTACTTTTTCAGCTGCATGTGCAATTTATTGGTCTCTTCTTTCTCTATTTTATTCATGTAGGCATACAAAGTCATGAAACTTGCCCTAAGAACTGTTTTTTTAATATTCCATGAGATTTGGTAGGTTGCTTAATTACTGTCATTCTCTTGAATGAAGCTGTTGATTGCTTTTATCATTTGTTGTTGAATCCACTCCTTCTTTAGAATTAGATTATTTTGTTTCCAATTAATTTTTGGTCTGTCTTTCCATGGCCATTATATTACATATGATTTTTATTGCATTATGATATGAGAAGGATGCGTTGACTGTCTCTGCCTTTCTGCACTGAATTCTAAAGTTTTTATGCCCAAATACATGGTCGATTTTGTATAGTGTTTTCTCATTACACAAAAATGGTGCTACTCAGCTTGCTTGAGAGTCATGGAGTATGTTACTTACCTATATCATGAGTGTCAAAACAACTGATTGCACATATTGTTTGACCTGAGACAAAAGGAAAAGTATTAGTAACTGTGGAGTGACTTACAGTGTGAAAGAGTTGCTTGGTACATTGATACATATGTTTCAAACTTAGAATTTGATCCCATTTTATTTCAAGGCTAGCTGTCTTGGAATATGATGTCAGGTTGTCTCTGTTCTATAATATGGTTATTTGTATATTTTTTCACATATAGTAGCCAGGGGTCTAAATTTTTTAGGGAACGGAAAATGTCATTATCTGCCAAGGCAAAAGGTAACGCACTTGTGGGGTTTGAGGATGTGTTTCTAATAATTGTTATGGTAAATATCTTAAGTAATGAATGAAATGAAAAGTATAATTGTCAAATTAACTACATAGAACCAATACTTATTTAGCTTTGGTTTTGTTTATTTTTGTTACTAGTCACAGCAATCAATTTATTGGTAAAAAGAGTTTATTACAAAGATAAATAAAATTTATTTCAATGAAAAAATAATTCTTTTAATTAGATACACAGGGTAGAGAAAATAGAAATGAGTACAATGCTTGATTTCAGAGAAACTGGGTTTGAATCTCATATCTGACAATTACAGACCTCAATGAATGTTTGTGAAAGTTAATCTTCTTATCTACATAGTGAAAATACTAATACTGGCATTAGATACCTCAAAGACAGGTATACAAAGTGTTTTGTAAACCATAAAGTACTGTTATTAGACATATTCTACCAGACCTTTGAATATTACAGATAACCCTTTAAATAATAAATCCAATTTTACCATCACAGACTATTAAATTTTTGGCCTACATAATAAGACTGCTAAATAGGGAATAATTAGGATCAATAGAGTGTGGTTTTCACATCATTCATATATACAGTTACAGGAAAGTAAGCTGGGTTCAACCATTCATTTTCTTCTAAACAATTATGTAGTATTTGATTCGGTGCTGAAATAAACTGAATTTCATAATAAGTAGTTAACGTACAGGATGACTACCAAAATAACCAGTTGTCATCATAGGCACAATGAAGATTTCCTCATGATGGAGACATATTCTGACTTTAAGATAAGGTGAACACAAGAAATTTAATAATTATGATCCTAAATCCAAATAGAGGCAAGTATCTATGCACATACACCTAAAGCATTTAATAGGCAGTATTATTTTTAAGTCATAACAAAACCCGGTTGGTTAATTTATGAAAATGACAAAATTAAATAGCTATATCAGCAACATCTTGAGACTTTACATAAAGTTAAATTAGCTGTAATGATATTTTTTGCCCACACAGCAGTGAAAATACAACACGTGTAATTGAATAAATTCAGAGCAGAATTTTTTTATAAACAAACCTACTTAGTTTAAGAGTTAACAAATTGTACGTAAATCCATTACTATAAAAAGCATAGCAAATCCCCCTTATAATAGAATTGAAACCCATGCTATCCACAAGGTATTTCATATCAGACTTTTCCACATATAGATATATTCTCTAGGATGTAATTTGACATAAGGCATAGCTGAATTCAGGTATCTATTATGGTGTGATATAACAGGGTTCTGCATTCTCAGAAGTATTGTTTTCATCTGCATTTCTATATACTGGAAAATTATTTATTTATTTACTAACTTCTGTATTCCAGACACTGAGTGATGTATTGATGTATACTTTGATGAATGCACATTATCAATGTGAGTACGCTATCACTTGCACAACCCAAAATATTTCCTTACTTTATGCTGGTTTTGTCCACATCTTTCCATAAATTTTTCATAAAGAATACATTGGAAGTCTTTTACCCCCATTGATGTTTTTTAGATCCTATTCTGACATTCCACGTCTCACACTTTATCCACTTAACTCTTAACGAACTCTCCTAACTATTCCCAGATTAACCTTAAATAGACTATTATTATCTTCTTAGTAGGGCAGGTGGCAAAGGCTACAAAGTGAAAATTCTCATAACATTCACAAAAGCGTGGGGGTGGGGATACAGATTTGGATTAGGAGATAGAAAATGTTTTTTTTTACAGGAAAGCTAAGTTCTAAGCAGTGACAACATGCTTCAAATAAACCTATGAACCATGCAAAATTTCATGTATATGTACATATATACACATACAGATATACACATATGTAGTTTGTTGTGTTGTTTCAGTCATGTCTGACTTTTGTAATCTCATTTGTTTCTTAGTTTTGTTTTGTTTTTCCTTTATTGGTGAAGATACTAGAGTCTTTTGCTACTTCCTTCCCAGATCATTTGACAGTTGAGGAAACTGAGGCAAACAGGTTTAAGTCACTTGCCCAGGGTCACATGGCTAATAAGTGTCCAAGGCTGAATTTGATCTCAGGTCTTCGTGACTTCAGTCCCAGACCTTACCTATCTGCCCTCTTAAAAATATATTTTGGTGCACTATACGCACAACACTTTTTTCTAGGTCAAAAGGTCTTAGTAAATTGGACAGGGGGATGTCATTATACTGATTTCAATGTTTAATAATTAGTGGATCTATTTTTAACACAGTGACTTAATCCATCAGTTTAGATGTGACTAAAAGAAGAAATTCAGACATCGGTAGTAGATGGAATTGTGAGATTTCTACCTGCAGTCACATAAGAGAAGATAATGGAAATTTACCAACAGCACTTAATCTACTTCCCTATTCCCTACGCTGTATTCTTCAAAATGAGGAAATTCGAAGTCTAAAGAGCCTAATTGCTTGCCTAAATCCACATGGATAATAATAGAGATGAGATTGAACCTCATCTTTCTAATTCTAATCTCTCATTTTCTTTTCATTGAAATACCTTTACCCAAAATGATGTTAAATGGTAATGGCCCATAAGTCACTATGTGACAGAATATTCCCAGGCTTTTCAAACTTTTAGAGACCCTCCATCCTCATTTTCATTTTGTATATGACACAAGCATTGTTACCTTAATCACACCGATTTAAAATGATTCTTTAGGGAAAAATGGAAAATGAAATGAAACTATAGGGAGGGTCTGGGTTGCTTCACACATGTGAGGTCCCCAGAGTAGCTATCTTATATTCAGCGTACTCTATGCTTCTTATATATTCAAACGACAGTTCAAAAGCTTCAATGATGCATTCTTTTTTTCTTTAATTATCTATACTAAAGGTGTCAAACAAGAAGCCTGGGGCTACATATAGTCCACAATACTCTACAGTATGGCATGAATCAAGTTAAAATGTAATTGCAAAATATTTAATGAAATCAATTTTAAAAATAAAATAAAAGAAATAACATCACAATTTAAAATTAATTCAATGTTCTGTAGCAGGGATCCTTGCTGACTGATTGATGGCCCTGTT
>JAQQSK010000202.1:0-30860 GCA_028658325.1 Potorous gilbertii
CATATGGGGAGAAAATTTTGGAACCCAAAATCTTGTGAAAATGAATGTAAAAAGTTAAATAAATTTATTTAAAAAAAAAAGAATGAGAGATAGTTTCATTGAATATTATATGAAACATACATTCTGGGTTTTAAGAGTTGTTTGGAAGATTTTGCAGATTAGTTGCCAACTTGATGAGATGTGGATGTTCTTCTGACATTTAATGGTGACTTGTTTTCTTTTGAAGACTTCTTGCTTTCTCTGCTGTGTCATGCTGAAAATAGTTTAGAATAAAGCTCAGAAAGGCATTGGTTTAGGGATTTTCAATAGAAAGAGATAATTCCTTTTGTTAAAAAAAGTCAGTATTAGCTCTATCTCCCTATTTTATTCCTATAGTTTGATAGTTGCTTTGGTTTATGTGTAATTACTAATTTTATAGCAGAAATCATAGTTTTCTGAAGAATGTTCCTCATAATTACCTTTTATCACAGGTAGTTCAAGAATTATTATTGCTACATCATAAATAATATGAGACTGATAAGTTAAACAACTTCTTGAATGTCAAACATCTACTTGCTATCTAAGCAAAGATGTCCTCAATGCTCCATCACATACCAACTTACTTACTCAATTGAAATAGAACACTACTTCAGTAAAGGTTTCCACTGTGCCTGACTCAACAACAACAAAAATATTTCTTATTTCCTATGTTGAAGTATGATCAGACTATCACTGCATAGTTATTTATTAATCACCCATTATATGCCAAATCTCTGTTTTAAGCTGCTAGGAATATAAATGTAGGCAGACGAAAGACAATTGCTGCCTTCAAGAATATTATTTTCTTATGCTAGAAGATAATATATAAAAGGAAGCTCAAAAGCACTGAGGGAGAATAAGTGGAGATGACAGTATTGAGCAAAGTCTAGTGATGGTGGAGTTTGAGGCAGTGTAGAAAAGCTTCAGAGGGCAGGTGAGGGAAGAATGAGATATGACTGGTCAGGATGCCTTCCTTAAATGAAGATTGTAACCATGGCCACATGCATTTCTAGGGAATGCTCTCCTATTAAGGCCCTTTTTAGATCCCAACTTCATGATGAAAGGGCTAGAAAAAGGTTTTTGTTTTGTTAAGATTTCCAGTAATGTATAAATGATGCAAGATATTGGTACTCTTATAAATAATCATTCTAATATTTAAAAGGATTGTGAAGAAGAATAACTTAAGATAAACTGGCAACATGTGTCTGAAGAAGTGGTTTTCCAATGTCTTAAAATATTGAGCAGAATATTATTATTGGTATGGAGCAGCAATGAGGAACCTGTGGCTCTAAGGCCACATGTGGCCTTTGACTGAATGTTAACTTCACAGAACAAATTCCCTTAATAAAAGTATTTGTTCTGCAAAACTTGGACTCAGTCAGAAAGCCATACCTGAGGAACTAGACATCCATATGTGTCTTTGAGGCCCCAAGTTCCCGTATGGGGGAATTCAGAACTTCCATAATGAAAAATTTATAGGAATCTCGCAGGAAAGCTTATTAGGAATAACAACAACAACACAAAATACACTTAAGGGAGTAAGGTAATTCAAATTTGAACCACAGAATTTACTATTGTTAACCCGATCGAGAAATGTTTCCCCTCATTTTCTTATCCCTGGTTCTGTATTCAGTGATTGACTTCACTGGCCAAGTGGTTCAGTGACAACTAAGACCTTTCAGCTCCATAGACTTGGAAAGTGGAAAAGCTTGTCATTATGGCGTGTTGCTCTGTATTGCCACCTCTGGTTTTAAAAGGAAAAGCAAAAGAAAAAGCTTTTGTCATTGCCTGCTGAACATATTTTTATCCCACCAATTAAAAAAAAACATATATGTGTATGTGTGTATATGAGTGTGTGTATATACACACATGTGTACATATACATGTATGTATATACACATATATATACATGTGTGTGCATATACATATATGTGTATATATACAAACGCACATATATACATATATGTATCAATATATACATCACTCAATTGAAGCCTTCTGTCACCTGATTGCATTTAGCTGCCTTAGATCTCAAAGCAGAAGTTTTTGAGCTTTTTTCTAATTTTTTATTTTTTTCCCTCAGATTCTTCTGTCAGGTTCATCTCTTAGGTTCCCACACCAGCTTTTTTTTTTTTTAATATTTCATCTCTCTCTTTATTTTTTTCTTAAATATAATTCTTTTTTTTTCAGTTTTCAACATTCCCTTGTGCAAGATTTTGAATTGCAAATTTTTACCCCTTCTCTCCCCTACCCCACCCCAGGACAGTTTGTACTACAACCACTCCTTTCTCCAATCTGCCCTCCCTTTTCTCATCCCCTTCTCCCATTCCCCTCTCCCCGATTTTCTTGTAAGGCAAGATAGTTCTCTGTATGACATTGCTTGTACAAATTATTTCTCAGTTGCATGCAAAAGTCATTTTTAACATTCATCTTTAAAGCTATAACTTCCACATTCTCTACCTTCCTCCCTCCCCACCCACCCTCATTGAGAAAGCAAGCAATTTGATATAGGTCATACATGTGTAGCCATGCAAAACACTTCCTTAACAGTCATATTGTGCAAGACTAACTACATTTCTTTCTAACCTGTCCTGCCCTCCATTTGTTTCACTCTATCCCTTGACCTGCCCCCACAATAATGCTTTCATCTAATTGCCCCTTCCCCCAATCAGCCATCTCTTCTATTATCCTCCCTCTCCTATCCCCTTGCCTCCTGTCTTCCTACAGGGTAAGATAGATTTCCATATCCAATTGATTGTGTGTTGTTTGTTCCTTCCTTAGGCTGAATTAGATGAGATTAAGACTCACTTATTCCCCCTCACCTCTCCCCTGTCCCTTCCATTGTAAAAGCTCTTTCTTGCCTCTTTTATGTGAGATTATTTACTATATTCTATCTGTCCCTTTGTCTTTATCCCAATGCATTACTGTCAACACTTTATTTTTTAGGTATTCTCCCTTCATATTCAGCTCACCTTATGCTCTCTCTCCATATATATATATATATATATATATATATATATATATATATATATATATATACATACACACATACATACATAAACACGTACACATGTATAATATACACCTATATACATATATGTAAACACATGTGTGTATGTCTATATCTATATATCATATTATATTTTAGGAGTGTGAATTGTATGGGGTTTAAAGAAAAATAAGTAAATCGGTTGAACATCATGGATTAACAAAATTAATTTTATTAGATCTTTTTTTTACAGGTTCCAAGTTTTATTTATCAGTTCAATGTTTTGGTTTATGTTTCTTTAAGTGATTGAGTGGGAGTCATTTTACATCATTTGGTTTCAGAATATATTGTATATCAGATCCCTAGTTTAGAATTTTTGAGAAGTGTTGTAAATACACACACACACACACTCATATGTATGACTATTTTAATCATTTTTTCAATTGCATATAAACAAAATTTCTAATATCCTCTATTTTAGGACTTTGAGTTCTAAATTATCTTTTCAATTTTTTACATCAACATTACTTAGGAAATTTGGTCTTTAGTTTTCTTTCTCTCTTTTGACTCCTCTTGGTTTAGTATCAGTACCATTTTTGTAATGTAAAATGAATTTTGCAGGACTTCACATATATATCTGAGTAGTTAATATGATATTGGAATTAATTGTTCTTTAAATATTTGGTAGAATTCGCTTGTGAATTCATCTAGTTCTGGAAGTTTTGTTCATGTTTCCCCCTTAGGTACCTCATTGATGGATTGTTCAATTTCTTTTTTTCTAAAATATGATTTTTAAATATTATTCTTCCTCTTCTATCAATCTGGGCAATTTATATTTTTGATAAATATTTATCTCTATTTAATTGATGTGTTTAGAGATATAAATTTTCTACTAAGTACAACTTGGTCCGAATCCTATAAAGTTTGATAGGTTACCTCATATTTGTCATTCTCTCTGATGAAATGACTTATTGCTTCTGTGATTTGTTCTGTGACCCATTCATTCTTTGGATAAGATTAGTTTCCAATTAATTTTCAATCTAAATATATACTTTATTACATTCTGATTTGAAAAGGATGTGATTAGTATTTCTGGTTTCCCACGTCTGGTTGTGAAGTTTTTTTTTTATGTCCTAATACATGGTAATTTGTGTGTATGTGTATGTGTATGTGTATGTGTGTATGTGTGTGTGTGTGTGTGTGAAAGGATCATGTTTAACTCAGGAAAAATCTCTCTCTCTCTTTCACACACACACACACACACACACACACACACACACATATACCCTTAGATACTCTTTTCCAATGGTCTATTTTTCTGCAAAAAATGTACATGAAATCATCTATAATAAAATTATTTACAACATGTTCAAAGGAGAGGGATTATTTCTGCCCTCATTACAATGATTCACAGAGTTTTTCCACTACATGAAACATTACCAGCTACCTAACAATGGCCACTGTCTGCTAATTTACTCAGGAAACAAATGTGAAATCTGGACATTTACAACAGTAGGTTGTCATTTCTTACAAGAGAGAACAATTCTTTTTTAGAAAACTTCATCTTGCTACTGCAAATGGTTCATCAATCCTGCCTATCTTGTTGTTCATTAACAAAGAGTCTATGTGGTTTGAGAGAGGGGCAGCATTATTAAAATGATCAAGTGTACGGAAATGATTCTGTTTGTTTTTAAAATCATAGCTCAAAATTGCTTTTTTGTAAAAGCCACACAATTTAGAAGTCTCAAGTTGCCTGAAGAGATTTACTTGAATTTCTTTCAATTAGTTGTCATCACACTGGCTGTGGGTACTTTTGAAGTACCAGAAGCTGACAGTGACTAGGAGGAACCCTTGTATAAGCATTTTCTCCACTCTCTGGGACAGTAATGGGGTCCTCAGTTCTTGAGTTTCTCTCGTTTGGAATTTTAGAGTTCTCTCCTGTCTCCTTGGACTCATTACTTTGAGACTACAACATTGCTGGCTTCCAGTTCTGGTCTTTATTTAGGTCTCTAAGGTGATAGAGCTGGGATCTCCTTATAGGTCACATTTCATTAGTTCTATATTGTACAGAATCTCTGGGTGAGTTCCTGTAGAACAGCTTCAACCCCAAATCACTCTGATCCCAGACTAAACCCTACTTGGTTACTGTTTGAGCCCTGATGAGATCAGAATGAATGTAAATAATATTCATTTCTGTTTTGGACAGGAACCCTGAGGGTCTCCCCTCCCACCAGATCTATTTTTTAAGGAGGTCCTTCTTTCCTTCATCTTTAAAGTATTAATCACTTATTTTTTTTAATATTAATCACTTAATCATTGGATGGTCACTGCTTCAGTGAAACCGAGACCTGATAAAAACCTTCGTTTGAAAAGGTCAAGGTCCTCCACTGAATCCTGGGCCATCTGCAGTTGTCTTGATTCATATCTGACCACTGGATGTAGATGACTTGAGGAAAAATTGAGGCTGATGACTTTGCACAGCCCTCCCTCATTTCAATCTAATTCACATGCATGTCCTGGCAGCATCATTCTAATATCATGGTCTTCTTTGAGAACTAAGGACCAACAGCAACCAGCAGCAACTAGTCCAATTCCAAGCTGTTCAGTCTTGCCCCCACAGTTACTTTTTAGTAGTTGAGGTTGTGGAAGCAAGTTCTGAGATCCCTGGGGAATTTATCATGGGTAGTACTCTGACAGGAGAAACACCACTCAATAAGCTAGGTGCCACTAATACCAAGAAATAACTAGCCATGGTACTGATGATTGGAGTGCTTATCTAGCAGAGTGAGTACCAAGGGTGTGGTGACCTTATTGTCCAGATCTGTAGTTATCTGCTTCATTGCTTAGAGTTTGCATTTCCAGCCAATGGCCTTCTGCATCTCCAACCACAGAATACTGTTCCTCCCCTATTTTCAAGAGATCCTGCTACCTTGTTGCATGCCTTGGTCAACAATATTTTAATAATCTTGTCCACTTTCCCCTTGCCCTTTCTAGATGAACTGGCTTCTTTGGTTGCTAGAGGAACCTGGACTACAGGTAAGAAAAGGAGAAACCACCACTGCTGATTGTACAGCTTTTACAGGACACTGTTCTGATGAAACACTAACTTAAGATTTAAGTTCATCTGGACTAAAGTCTTTGACTTCTTGTATAGGGATCTGCGTAGGAGCAATTGAAAAGCTGTAAACAGGGAAGAAGGAAACTGTATGGGTGCTGCCCATTAGTTAGGAACCAAAGACCTGTTGGTTGGTATGCTTGGGGAAGTAGTACTGAATAGAGCACTAGGAGGTACAGGAGCATATGTTCTAGGGTATTTGTAATGGGCCAATCACTGCCACAGGCTGTGGCATTACATTTGAGTTAGAGGTCAATGGAGCTGCAGGAAATGTACTTGACTGAGATCCTTTCATAACTTGAATTACTGAGAATGAATTTAGAAATAGAGGTGTAATGAACTGCCATCAAGTACCGGACTAAGTTAACGATTAATTATGGCATTGGGCACTGTAACTACTATTGACGATGTAGGGTGCAGGTGAGATGGCAGAGGTGTTTATGTGTTATAAATAATAATGGGGTTTAAAGTTGCAAAGATGGCTATTTGGTATGGTGACAATGGATGAAAAATAGAGGAGTTGACAAGCTTGGATATTATTGGGGGTACATTTGATAGAAAACTGGAGTTGACCTGACCCAAATCTTAGTGTATTTGAGTGGAATATGACTCATTACTATGATGCAAGTTTAAGGGACTAGATTTATTAGAAGTTTCCTTAGAAGAAAATGAATCCTGCAGTGGAGAAATGACAGCTATCTTTTTTAGTTCTTCCCCTGATCACATTGTAGGTCACACTTCAGGACTGGTAAGTCCAAAGGGTTTAATGGTAACATTAGGAACCCCAGAATGATCAAGAAGTTTGTTTAAAGGTATTGAGGTTTCTTCCATAGCAAACAAGCATAGATCTGTTTATTTCTACATTAGAAAGCTTGCTCTTGTATAAAGGTTGCGTCTCCTTTTATTGGTCCTCAAAAACCTTCATCTCCATTTCTTAGGTAGGATTGACTTTCAGCTCAACATTTGTTTGCTCTTTATTACCTGGGGGCAGACTGGAAGTCATTGTTCTGGGGAAAATTAAAATTATCTTTATTATCCTCAGCAGCTACTACAGCCATAGAGACAGTTGAATTTGTTTTTATTAGGAAAATTTCCAGGTACAGGTGTGCTAAAGGAATAGAATTAGCCAAAATATTTCTTTGCAATTCAGCATCCTGTATCAGAGTTGGATTTGTCTGGGATGTCAAAGACAATGTAGGTGTTTTTGAATTTTAACTGCATGGACTTAGTGTAGTTTTCCTACTGGACCCAAGACTGGACCAACTATTGTTTAAATTAAGTTAAAAATCACTTTTTTTTTTACTTCAGCATGAGCCTGCTTTCTAGAATTAGCTACAACCGAGGCCAATATGTGAATCTCAAAGTAGTTGAGTTAAGACCCTGCTGATCAAACCCTCTATTCGGAATAGGCCTGGGAGGCAAAAAGTTATTAATACGAGGAGGAAAGAAACCTTATCTAGAAGCATTGAGTCATTCTGGGGACAAACTTATTTCTGAAATTTCTGTGCTAGATTGGCAGTTGTTTGGGGCCTAAGGGTTGGACCTGTTGGGTTTTAGGCCTGGATGTCTGTGTAGGGGTAGCAACAATTGGAAAATGGTGACCCTGAGAACTAGATAAAGAATTAACTGGTGGTTCCTATGATCTTGCATCTTGAGTAGCAGAAAAAGGAGACAGTCCTGGTTTTGGCGATCATTAGCTGATTTTGAAAAACTACTAAATGCAAAGCCAGGTTATTTGAAACCCCTGAGATAGGAGGAACTTCATTCCTACTTCCCTCAGGAAGTAATACCATATCTCCCAGAGGTGAGTTGGAAGGATTCTGTATAATATTTGGGTATTCCAGTTTTCTTGTATTATTTCCCAAGGGAAGATTTATTGGCAAAGACAATCTTTGTTTATTAGGAAATGGTGATACTGAGCCATGATTTGCAGGCCAACCATTACTGGGATGCGACCACTCTCCTGCATGAGCATTTTCTGTGCATCCAGTTTTAGGGGATTCTTTTTGGGATGAATATTTTGGGGCACAGGCAGTCCGACTGATTTGGGATCTTGTTACTGCTGTGACTGCACTTGCATAGGGACAGTAGTGGGGATTATGGATGAGAAAGCTGTGGTGGGAGTTGCTGGGGAGGTGGTTGCTTTGATGGTGACACATGAATTGAAGAGGCATATGCTGTAGAGGCCTTTATTCAACTTGATGAGGTGGATAATCTGGTGGCCTACTTCCAAAATCTGAGAGTTTAGGGCCTGTGTTGTTCAAGTTAATTCCTTGTTCTCCAGACTGTGACTGTTGATCAGACTCCTTAAGGCCAGCTGGGCTGGCTTTTCTTCTTCCATGACAGTTTCTTTTCCACA
This sequence comes from Potorous gilbertii, assembly GCA_028658325.1. Lineage (NCBI taxonomy): Eukaryota > Metazoa > Chordata > Mammalia > Diprotodontia > Potoroidae > Potorous > Potorous gilbertii. Next base: position 8,482 of record JAQQSK010000202.1, read on the forward strand.
GCTTTATTTAAATTTGTATAATTTTGTTTCTTTTTCCATTCAAAGTGGTCTGCAGATATGTCACTTTGCAGCAAATTCACTAATAAGGGATTTGTTAGAGTAACGTCTTTATTGACAGGGAAACCGGGATTCTGACCAGAGGAGATCTGCTTTCCATTCAGTTAAAAGACATCCCATTCCCTGAGAAGTGGTCCCCTGAGGTGCTGTTTCCTTGCATTGCTTGTATGTGGATTGACACCATGTTTGATGGCTGTACAGAAAAATCAGACATCATCCAGGAAATGTTGACATCATTATTTGTGGGGGTAGTGTCATCATTATGCTGCTGGGAAATGTGTGAACCACGTCTTGGTGGTCTTAGAACTTGCCTCTGAATTCCCATAATTCTCATAATCTAAGGGTAAGCTGTTCATAAGGCCTTATTGGACCACCATTTATCTTGCTGTCTAGCCTGTAAACTGAACCATATTTCCTTGTATTTTTGGAGTTGATTCTCTCATTAGCTAAGCTATTTCCATCATAATATTGGATTGGTTCTAACCATTAAATAACTTCTGATGTCTTTTCATCTGATTGTTCATTTTTTTCTTCTATCATTGAGTTCTACTGTATCAGGATTTGGTCTTGAGGTTCTGTCCTTTCATTATGTGGTACCATCAACTGCCAGCTTTGCTGGAGAATCATTTGTTTGGAGTGATAATTCATTCTTAGTGGTGAATGCCTAAGGTATAGTTTTGGGGGGCCGCCATTATTTGGCCTTATGGACATGAGAAAGGATCATTGGGTTTTCAGAGTTCTGGGTACTTTCAGTGTGAGAGTTCACCATCTGTCATTGAAAGGACACAATCTGTTGATTCATGCCCATCATTTGAGATGAGGATCTTTGTTGAGGCTGACTTTGCAGGTTGCCAACGTTCACCAGAGGAAATCCTAATATGCTGACTAGTTTATTATTAGCTATTAGTTTGTTCGTTATATTGATATGAAGTCCCATCATATTGGACTGCAAGTATTTGGTGGCCCATGTGATATTTGCATCTGGTTTTGGGGAATATCAGTTTCTTGGACTTCACACCCTCTGGTTTCCTTGTAGCTGAAGGGCTCCTGTGTTCCCAAAGAACTTAGACGATGTTGAAGGCACTTGGCCTTGCATAAAATTCTGAATGATCTGTCTTATTGAGAAGCCAGATGGGAATCATCTAGGCATCTCTCTTAGACTTGAATGTTAAGCCTGTGACTGCTGATTTTGCTGTAGCATCACCATGAAATTGGGTGTCACATCTCCCTGTTGAAACCATAGGATTTCAATGAAGAGAAATGACAGGTTGCTGAAATTCTTGAGGAAGAAAACTGTATTGTGCTGACCTTTTTCCCTTCTGCTGCTATGTTTGATTAACTGTTGAAAATGATGAAGGAGATTCCTGCTGAAAGGAGAGAGATAAGGCAAGGGAGTTGTTTGTAAGGCTACTGAAGTGGTGTAGTAAACTGGGAGGTGACCCCTTCCTTGAAGGCTCATCATTGTTGACCTGGGCTGCTCACTGGGGAAAAGTTTATGTGATACTGTGAGACTTACTGACTTCCAAAGGGAGATAGATGTGGAAGGTGGGAAGGAGCCTGTACTATGACCATATGCCTGAAGCTGCCACTGCATAAGATTAGAAAGGGGGCAGGGGTGGGGGCAGCTGCTGCTGCTGTGGCAGTAAAGGTTACATCTGTTTCTGAAGCTGTTGAAAATTCAGTGGATTTACTTTCCTATTAACTGGACCCAGCTGCGTTTGGTACAGTTGAGATGCCAAAGACTCTGAGGTATGACTGCTGCTGTAGAGGAAGTCCAGAGAGGAGTGGATTAACTGAATCTGACTATGAAGCAGATCAAGGTGCTCTGGTTTGCAGCTGTGGATTAACACCAGTTGTTATCACAGAAAAAGATGCATTTCTACCCAGGGACAACATAACACCTACAGGATTGTTCATCCTTATTAATCCTGGATCATGTTGCCATAGGAAATCCTGTCCCTATTCTAAAAGAATTAGCAGCTCCTTTGGGGCCATTTATTCAAATATCGTGGCTTTGATTTGGAGGAAGAACCAGGTTCATTGCATCTTCACCTTCAATCTGTGTGGAGAGAATTCCTAAGTCCTGGATGGACTTGTTGATAATTGTTCTGAGACAGAATTCATAACCACTCCACAGTTTCTTGCAGATGCTAAATGTAACACAGATATCTTTCAAAGTTTCACCTTCTGTTCTTTAAGCTTGATGGATTCTACATGAAAAAGATTGGCCTGACTCTACCAGATCTCAAAATGTATTATAAAGCAGCAATTATCAAAACCACTTGGTACTCTCTGATAGAAGGGTAGACCAGTGGAAGAGGCTAGGTACTCAAGGCACAGTAGTCAGTGAATATAGTAATCTACTGTTTGATAAACAAAAAGACTCCAGCTTCTGGGATAAGAACTCACTGTTCAACAAAATTAAAAATTGCTGAGAAAACAGGATAACAGTGTGATGGAAACTAGGTATAGACAAAGACTTATATGACCTGATGCTGAGCAAAAAGAGCAGAACCAGGAGAACTTATTATACAGTAACAACCACAGTGTGCGAGGATTTTTTCTGGTAGACTTGGAACTTCATTGCAATGCAAGGACTTAAAACATTCCTAATGGTCTTTTAAGACAAAATGCCTTCCACATCCAGAGAAAGAACTATGGAATTCAATCTCAGAACATAGTTGATCATTTTACTTTATATTACGTTTTGGTTTGTTTTATGATTTCTCCCATTCATTTTAATTCTTCTATGAAACATGATTATGGTAAAAATTTATCTAATAAGAATGTATGTGTAGCACCTATATAAAGTTAGGGAGGGAGGGAGGACGGAGAGGGAGTGAGGGAAAAAATCTAAGTTATATGGAAGTGATTGTAGAACACTGAAAATAAATAAAATTGTAATTAAAAAAAGAATTTGGAAACTATGCCAATGTTCATATTATTTCTTTTAATATTTTTCCAATTACATGTAAAAACAATTATATATACACCTATATGCATATGTATATATGTATATTTAAACTTGACTTCCAATTTCTTTCTCTCCTACTTCTCTTATCCCTCATTGAGAGGCAAGCAAATTAATATAGTTTATACACCTGCAGTCAAATTAAACATTTGCATATTAGTCATATTGTGAACCAAAACATATCCCCACCCAAAAAAACCAAGAAAAAATAAAGTTAAAAATTAAATGCTTCAATCTGCATTCGGAATCTATCATTTCTTTTTCTGGAGATAAATGGCATTTTTCATCATAAGTCCTTTGGGATTGTCTATAATATTTTTTTACTGAGAATAGTCAAGTAATTTATACTTGATCATCACACAATATTGCTGTTAATGTGCACAATGTTCTCCTGGTTCTGCTCACTTGATTTTGCATGAGTCCAAATAAGTCTTTCTAGGTTTTTCTAAAAGTACCCTGCTCATCATTTCTTACATCACAATAGTATTCAATCACATTCATTTAATACAGTTTATTCAGACATTCTCCAATTGATAGACATGTTCTCAATGTCCAAGTCTCTGCCATCATTATGAGATTCTATAAATATACATATAATCCTTTTCCTTTAAAAAAAAATCTCTTTGGCATACAAACTCATTACTCGAACGCTGAATCAAAGTTATGAACAGTTTTATAACCCTTTAGGCATAGTTCCAAATTGATCTTTTGAGTGGTTGAATCAGTTCAAAATTCCACCAACAGTGCATTAGTAACTGAGTTTTTACATATCCCCTCCAACATTTATTATTTTCCTTTTTTGTCAATTAACCAATCTAGTGGATGTGAGTTCGTATCTCAGAATTATTTTAATTTGAATTTCTCTAATTAATAGATATTTAGGAGATTCTTTTTTCATATGTCTCTGAATACATATGATTTCCTCATCTGAAAACTGCCCATTCATGTCATTTGACCAAGAAGAGAATAACTTGCTTTCTAAATTTGATTCAATTCTCTCTAAATTAGATTGTTATCAGCTACTCAATTCCCCCATAATCTGTGGGCCTAGAGCTCCAAAAACAGCTGATGCAGCTTCTGCTGCTGTGGTTGCAGAGATTCTTCACTCTCTCCCCCATCCTCAGCTGGAGATAAACAGTGCTACTCCCTCACCCAAGTCAGGCAGGCTTTTGGGTTGTGAAGTTTGGAAAGCACCACCTCTGTCAGTGATTCAGTCCTGCACATTCTACTCAGGACTGTCTATTTTGGTCCAGCCTATACTGTACTGTGTTCTGTTCCCAACCCAGCATTATAGGGGCTTTCTGTCAACTTTCCATGCTGTCGTGGCCTGGAAATTTGCTTCATTCTATCCTACTGTGAGTTTTGTAGTTCTAGAATTTGTTTAGAGTCATTTTATGGATATTTACTGGGGTTGGATGGAGAGCTTAAGCAAGTCCCTGCTTTTATTGTGCCATCTTGGCTCCACCACCCAAGTCTTCATTTTCTTTAACCTGATATTTTCTAAATCTTCTGTTGTCCTGGATATGGCTTCATGACATTTGAATTGTTTCTTTCTGGCTACTTGCAATATTTTTCCCTTGTCCTAGAAGCTCTGGGATTAGATTATAATATTCCTACAAGACCTTCTTTTGAGGTGTTTTTCAGTACATGATCAATGGATCTTTTCATTTCTATTTTACCCTTTGGTTCTAGGCTATCAGGACAATTTTACATGATAATTTTTTAAAAATATTATTTCTAGGTTTTTGTTTTTATCATGGCTTTCAGGTAGTTTTGTACTTAAATTATTTCTCCTCAACTTGTTTTCCATGTCAGCTTTTTGTCTAATAAGATATGTCACATTTTTCTACTTTGATTTTTACTATTTTGATTTTGTTTAGTGTTTCATGGTGTTTTATGCAGTCGTTCACTTATACTTTCCCAATTTTAAGTTTTAAAAATTTTCAAAACTTTAAAAATTTCTTTTATTTTGAACTTAGGCACAAAAATGGGTATTTTACTTGTACAGCATATCACAAAGACTATTTATGAAACCACGATTTCTATTTCAAAGTATTATTAAAGTATATAATAAATTCCAATTTTTTTCAAAATTATGTTTGTTATCTGGGATTCTTTCTGAACTTCATTTTAGCAATTTCTATGCATTAGAAGAGATTTAATAGTCCTCATTTGAGGGAACATCAGTATTGCTAACCATCTTCTTTCTCTCTAGCCCCAAATCAAAAATATCCTGAAAGACAGAAAAACACACATTATAATAAATAAGCATTGTCAAGCAAAATAAATACACACAGATACTAAGAAGAAAAATGTATGTCTTCTGTACCTTGAGTCTATCACTTTTCTTTTAAGTGGCAGATTACATGCTTCATAATAGGTGCTCTAGAGACAATGTTGATCATTTTATTTGTCAGAGTTCTTAATTTTTTCAGTTTTCTTTATAATGTGGTTGTTCTTGCAAGAACTGTTTTCCTGCTTCTACTTACTTGATTCTACAATGGGTTATATTAGCATATGATCCCCTTGTCATTTCTTACAGAGCCATAATATTCTATTACATTCATATACAACAATTGTTCAGTGGCTATCACATTGATAGACATCCCTTAGCTTCTAGTTCTTTTCCTTTTAATTCCCCTATAAGGGTACAAAAATTTGTTCTGCTTGCCACAATCCTTCTTCTTCCTTTTCTCCTAACTATGACCCCTCCTTGAATTATGCTTATTCCTAATGCCTCCCATTCTCATTTGTTTCTCTGTTGAATTTAATGTATTTCTACAATAAATTGTTTGTGAGTATTCAATCTTTATTTCAGATAAAAGGGAGGTTTATCTGATGCCTTTTCCCTCCATTTCTTTCTCCATGCTTCTCCATGTTCTCTCAAACTCAATTATTATAAATAGTAGAATTTACCATTTTCTTTTCTTTATTCTATGTCCCCCCCACTTAAAATTCTTAGATCAGAAGTAATCTACTCTTAGGAGACCTTAATTTTATCGTTTGATTCCCTCAACATCTTTAGAAGATATTAAAGTTCTGAATAAGATACTTTTCCTCCTTTGGAATCTTAGCACTATCATATCATACACAGATCCTTCCAAATGCTTAAAAAATGTACTTTTTCTAGGTATCCTCTTGATTCTTGTTGTTTGCACTTTTCATCAGAGTTTCTTAAAAGTTTTATATTTCATCAAATGTCCATTTTACAGATTATGGCAAAATAAGATCTCTAGATTTTGTAAAATCTTCCAGATTTTCTGTGATCCTAACTATGGTTCCTTGGTACCTGAAGCCTTTCTGGACTCTTATAGTACATTTTTTTTTTATTGGGTGATCTGAATTATTTCTATGGCATTCATTCCCAGGACTTTTGTGGTTCCTTTCAGGAAGTGACCAGTATATTCTTTGTATCTTCACTATACACTCTATTTCTAATAGATCTGAACAGTTTTCACATGTCCAAGTTCTCTGCCCCACCTCCAATCAAAACTTATTCTGTTTTCCAAGTCCAGTTGTTCCTTTACATCAGATGTCTATTTTCTTCTACTTTTTATTTTCTTCTAATATTTCTTTCTATGTCATCGAGTCAGTGATTTCTGTTTGGTGTACTCCAGTTTGTAGAGAATTTGTTCTTTTCAAAAAGTTTTCCATTTTCTCTTCAAAGTTATTTACTCTCCTTCCAATTCTTTCTCCAAACCTTTTATTCCCTTTTTACTGTCTCACTTAATTTCTTCTAAATATTTATATAGACCTTTTAGAAAATTCTTTTTTCTTCTTTTTACTTGAATCTGTGATTGAAGTTGACATTGAAGAACTTGCCCCTTCTTTAGGGATTTCTGGAGTAACAATAATTCTTAATTCAGATTAGTGTCTTATTTGATTTACTAATTTTTCTATCTTTAGTTCCTGATCAGAGCTTTGGACCAGGTTCTTACTGTATGTTTCAGTAGGGTAGTCATTCCTGCTTGTTTTCTCCCTGGAGTGCCTGATTTCATGAGTTGACTTCGTCTTTCTAGGGTTAAGCATTCTCCCTACCCCAACCCATGATCTCTGAGGTTCAGAGTGCAGGTTCTTTAGGGCCCTCTATGGGGTCTCAGGACTATGTTCTAGAGACCAGTCTGGATGCTCCTGTCCCCTAGGACTTCCTAGGACTGCTTGGGTGCGTAACTGCCCTGGTAATTGTTGTCTCCAGGAACAAAGGCCTGCAAACTCTCAAAGTCTCTAACTCTTCACTATTAGAATAGACTCCAAATGGCTGGCAGCCTAGGGGATGCTTGCTAACATTTTGTAAGTTGTAGGGTGGAAGACATCACTTAGTGTAGTTTCTCATTGAATTTCTTGATTCAGTTTAGTATAAATTTCAGATTTTGCTGGAGTGAATTAGGAGGTGCTAAGTATCTTACCTCCCTATTTAGGTAACTGTTTTGGCCAAAGGATTACCTACTTACTTTCCTGAGAAATTGAGGCTATTTATGACCTCTACCTTCTTTCTTCATTTCAAAACCCCTTGACATCCTCCTGCCCACCCCTGCACTCTCCTTCATTCCCTCCAATTTCTGACAGAGGTGATCTTTCTCTTTGCCAGTCACAACCCTTCGACAGCTACTCTTGAACCTATTCTCTCTCATCTCCTTTAACATACTATATACTTAATTATCTCCTCCATTTCATGAATCATGGTTGTCTTCCTGTCTCCTAGTTCCATCCATACTTTCAAACATGCACAACTCCTGAAAATATATTTTAAAACTCCTTGACTGTACTACCATTTACCCAAAACATCATTCTGTTTCTTTATCCTTTCTCAGTTAAACTCCTAAAACAAACTCTTTGTCTTTTGCTTGGGCAGCTATGTGGCACAGTGGATAGAGGCAGTCGTCTGAAGTTTCATGACATGACTGTCTCCTAATTAACTTTTCTACTTATCTACCCTATCTTTTTCTACTTTGTGACCTCTCCTCAATTTCCTTTTCTGGTTGATTATCAACATAAATTTCCCAAATGTGAGTATTCTCCAAAGTTCTGTCTTAGTATCTTTAATCTTTTCTCTATATATACTCTCCTCCTTGGTGATATCATCAATTTTCATAGGTTTAATCATCAGCACAATACAGATGACTCCCACTAATGACTTGATCACCTTTTTGGGATAAATCTTTGATTTAAGTTGTATTTCCTGTGGAGCCCAATGCTTTTCTTTCTAATAAGCACAGCTTATTGCCATCTACACATCCCCACCAATCAAAGCCCCAGCCAGCTTCAAGGTCATCTCTTCTAGTTTCTTTGTTTTCCATCAGTCTGTATTGTGCCCATCCAACTAAAGTTCAATCATCAGACTTAAACATCCAATTCCTGGTATCCCAGTTTAGGTAAGGCCAAAAGAAGGAGAAAGAAGAAGAAAGGAGGCTCAGCAGGGAAATGGTGAGGAAGGAATTATTTTCTTTAGTGAACTGTTGCACATTTTTTTTGACAAATCCTACTTTTTAAGGAATTCTTTCCTTAAGTGAATTTTTGTACATCTTGGCATATCTGTATATGCACATGTGTGTGTTTGCCCAATCTGACCAGTTCTGATTTTTAAGGTGTTATTTTCTCCAGTATTTTTGTTTCTCTTTGTTGTTGTTGACTCTTTTTTCAAAATTTTCTTGAATCACTCTCATCCATTTTCCAATTTTTTCCTCTATCCTGTTTAGTTTTTTCCAATTTCATTTTAAATTTATGAAATAAAGAAACATTTCCATAACAGTAAATTAAAATAGATGATCACACACAAAACTTCTAGTCTATGTACAACTTGCTATTCCTTTCAAATATAAAATAAAATGATCATACAAATTTCATTTTTCCTTCACTCCTCCCACCGCACAGCCTAGAGATTTCTCCCATTAGATACACACATGTGTATGAATATATATGGAAAATTGTTCTATACATCTATTCATTAATTCTTTCTCTGGATGCAGATAACTACTTTCTTCCCATGTCTTTTATAATAAATTTCAGTATTCATTAATTAATTTATTTAAAAACTGAGTGTCAGTGAATTTAATTGTTGTCTGCTAAGTATGGAGGGATTTTCAAATTTATTCAGAAATTCCTTGTCTATGTACACAAAAATTTTTGCAAATGGCATACACACACACACGTATATATACACTTAAGATAAATGTGTTTTTCTCTTATTTTTATCTTTAGATATAAGAATTCCTATTTATTTTTCTCTTTTTCATAGATGGTCAAAGGATATGAACAGGCAGTTTTCAGAGGAAGAAATTAAAGTTATCTATAATCATATGAAAACATGGTCTAAATCACTTTTGATTAGACATGTGCAAATCAAATCATCTCTGAGGTATCACATCACACCTCTCATATTAGCTAACACGACCAAACAGGAAAATGCCAAATGTTGGAGTAGATATGGGAAAGTTGGAACACTGATTCATTGTTGGTGGAGTTTTGAGCTGATCTAACCATTATGGAGAGCAATTTGGAACTATGCTTGAAGGGTTATATAAATGTACGTAGTCTTTGACCTAGATAATCCTACTTCTAGGACTACATCTCAAAAACATGATAAAAATGGGAAAAGGACCCATGTGTACAAAAGTATTTATAGCACTTCTCTCTGAGGTGACCAAGAGGCATTAATCGAGGGGATGCACATCAATTGGGGAATGGCTGAACAAGTGTATCAGTAAACACCCCAACATACACAGGGGGCCTGTTATCACAGGTTCTTAAATCTGCCTTTATAAAAGGAAAGGCGTCAACAATCACTTTAATTTCATTCAATATACAGAGAAAATATCGACCAACACAATCAAAGCAATATTGCTGTACATTTTATGTACATCCCTGGATCAAGAGAGCCTTTACATTTGAGCAGTCTGGAGTCTGAACATACGACCACTTAAAGTAGCAACTAGATAATCACAAGATCCTTCTTATAAGTGAACCCCGAAAGTAAAATACTAACCTCCCAGTATATATAAGGAACACTCTGCTCCTGATTGGCTCAGAGTCAACAGGTGAGAAACTCACATGACTCAGCACAACTGCAAACCATCAGAGCTCAAAGGGTGCCCATAGTCTAGCCTGAGCCTGAAAAACAACTCCAAATAAACAAATCCCGTTTTTCTTGCTGCCACAAGTTATAGCATATGAATGTAATGGAATATTATTGTGCTATAAGAAATGACGAACAGGTAGATTTCAGAAAATCCTGGAAAGACATATATGAACTGGTCCTAAGTGAAATCAGCAGAACCAGGAGAACATTGTTCACAGAAACAGCCACAGCTTGCTAGTACTGGTTTTGATAGACTTCTAAGCAATGCAAAAACCTAAAATAATGCCAAAAGACTCATGATAGAAAATGCCACCCACATCCAGAGAAAGAACTATGGAATTGAAATCCTGAGTGAAGTTGACTATTTTCTTTTTTTTATTTTCTTTTTTTTTCCCTTTCTCATGGTTTCTCCTATTCATTATAATTGTTCTAGGAAGCACAACTGATGTGAAAATATGTATAATAGGAATATATATGTAGAGCTCACATCAGATCACATGTTGTCTTGGGAAGGGAGGGAAGAGGAGAAAATTTATGATTGAAAGTGAATGTTGAAAACTAAAATAAATAGCTAGAAAACTGTAAAATTCCTATTTATTCAATAAATTTGGCCAATTTTATTATGTTTTTATAAGTGAGGACATTACATATTATTAAATAATTTGAGAAATACACTCACAGAAAATATGTTTTCTCCTGACATTTTGGGCTTTTCAACTTACGATTTTATTTATGGTATAAAATTTAAAGAAAATTAAAATTGTTAGTTTTTAAAAATTATTATTTCTTTAGCCATAATCTAACATTCTTCCTTACACTGACTTTTCCATTTATGATTTATCTGCTGTGATCATTTTTACTCTATTTTTTTCTTTAAGTGGTCATTTTGTGATAAATTCGTCAAACTTATACAGTGTTAGTGTTCACATATTTTTATTTTACATGTGTTTTCTATCAATAACTAGTCATTAAATCCATAGTATTTAGTGTTATGTTTGTCAGATTTGGCTTATTCCCCTCTCCACCTTGACCTACCTTCAACTTCAACACTAAGATGAAGTTCTCACTTTGAGGATTCTTTCTTTAATTAGCATCTCTTTAAAAATTTAGACTTTTTTGTTCTCATTTCACATATGTTTCCAAATGTATTCCTCCCTTCCATCCATTGTCTTTAGCCTTTGTAAATCTCTCACCCACTTTTCTTTATTTCAAAATTGCTATGACACATTATTTTAATAAGATTGTAATCTCAATAGGAAATGTCTCCTCTATTGTGAGATATTCCTGTACACAGTAGGAAATCAATGTTTACAGAATTGAATTGAAGGCAATGCAATCCTGTAAAATTTCTCTTTTAAAAGTTTGTAAATTTTGTTTTATCATCATGACTAGTTATCAGTATTTGAGAAATGACCTACTTGTTTCTTTCCTATTTATGTACAAGAAGTCATAAATTCTCTTTCTGGAAAAATATATTTAAATTGGACCAGGTCATAAATCCAACTACATATTAGAATCAGTAAAGGAGACATTCTTTATCTACTTGTGTTTAATTGCGTAGATAGGGATTTTGAGTGGCTATACATCTCATTTAGGAGGTTCTCCAACACACTGACTGGGACTTGAGGCAATTGATACAATTTCATATGTAAATAACAGCATCTAGAAAACCTTAGCATCTGAAAATGAGAAAGTTGAAAATACATGATTTATTTTACATCTGTATCATAACATTGGACAACATTTTTTTTTCTTTTGTTTTTGCTTAATACTAGTGTGGTTTTTTAACCCATGACAGTGTTGTCAAATGAAGTTATCTTTATTATATTTTTTCAAAGAATCCTTTTGCCATAAGTATAGATATTTCCTGAGGGAGGAGAGCTTTTAAGATGCCATTTTGCCTACGATCTTGCAAAATCCTCTTCCATGAGATTTTGCAAATGAATTTAAATTCTGAGCCACTTATGCTCTTTGTTATTGTGATTTCAGTGCATAGCAGAGAGATGAATTATTTGCTGTTTTACTTCATTGTTTGGCAAAGAGATAAATGGTTTGTTAACATGGTTTCTAGATTCTATAGTTAGATAATTTGCAAAATACTTAGTTATTTCCTCTGTTAAGCTATAATGGATTTTAATTATTGGAATACTTTTGATGCTCTTCATGTTCCTTATCTCTTGATTCCCTCCTTCTCTGACTGTAAACTTACCGAACACTTATTATAGGAAAGGAATTTTTTCATTTTAAGGAGTTGCAAGAAAAAAGGCCAACTCCTCTAAAAACATAATTATAAAAACAAAAATTATATGGTGCTTGATATTATAGAAAAAAAGCATTCATGATGATTATGAGACCACTAAAATACTTTATTTTTACTTCTGAACCTTGTTTTCCAGTATTTTAACCACTGAGGACACTGAAAGTATATATTGATTAAATTTGGAATGCTTTATTGAATTCTGTGTAGAATTTCTGTATTTCCATACTTTGAAATGAATGATGGTGTTTGAGCTGCAATTATCTTCAAGATGATCTTTTTACTCGTTATTAGTATTAAAAATATAGTCTCAATAGTTAAAGCATGAAAAGTTACTGATGACATTGGATAGCCTTTCCAAGGAGAACACATGTCATCCTTTTTAGCTACAATTTTGTTTTGCTTTTTTCTTACATTTATATTGAGAATGTCAAGGATAAAGTAACTTAGATAATTGACTTCCAGGAGCCAAGATGGTGGAGTAATTAGTAAATTTTTGCATTTCTCCTATATTTACCTCAAAACAATCATAAAACTCTGCCCCAGAACAAATCCTGGAATAGTAGAGCCAGTGGAAATATGGGGCGGGGCAGTCTTTTAGCTCTGGAGCCTTGAAGGATCTGCAAGCAAGATCTGTCTCACTTAGGTAAAGGGTAAGTTCATTCCAGCACAGGAAGCTTCCCACCAACCTAACAGAAAAGGATCAGCAAACCAGTGAAAGATCCTGATCCTCAGCATGACTGAGAATGCAAACACCAACACCAGGAACCCCTCTCCCATATACCTTAACATAGCCAGGAGAATCAGCAGATTCAAGCTCAGAGAACCACCATGAATGTCAGCACAACTCAGGGCAACTGACTATTTTCTAGTGGCTGGCCTCTCTATGCTTTTGTGTAGCCCCAGAAAATGAAGAGAAGCCTCACATGGACTCAATACCTGACAGATACCATCACTACAACCCTATATAAACACATGCTAAGCTGCTGGACCCTTAAAGCCTCTTGCAGAACCAATCTTATGCTACCCCACTGCCTCAAAACGTCATTATACCAAAGAGTCACAGGGCCACATCAACACAGCACCAAGTAAAAAACCAGAACCTGCAGCCACTGGCACAAGAAAAATGACAAAGACCATCTTTCATACTGGAAGCACACATCAAATTTAAAAGGAAGGAAATCTCCCTCCCCCCCTAAAAAAAAATAAAAGATGAGCAAAAATCAACAAAAAAATCCAGGGAAAGACAAGACATAAACTCATAAAGGAAAGCATTGTCCAATTTTCCATCTGGACAAAACCTCAAAGCAAAATGGGAAGTGGTCTCAAGGCCATAAAGAACTCAAGGCAAAGCTCAAAAAAATTATAAAAAAGAGTCAACACCTTGGAAAACTGCTTAAAAATTAGCATTGGTCAAATTGAAAAGGAGACAAAAAAAGGACACTGAAGAAAATAGTTCCTTAAAGAGCACAACTGGCCAAATGGAAAAGAAAGTACAAAAGCTAATTGAGGAAGACATCATAAATGTTAGAATTGGGCAGGTCGAAGATAATGACAACATGAATCAATCAAACAATTTATCAAAATTGGGGAAAATGGAAGAAAATATCAAATGTCTCATAGGAAAAACAACAGACATGAAAAAATAAATCCAGGAGAGGCAATCAAAATAATTGGACTACCTTATAGCCATTTCAAAAGGAGGACCCAGACAGCATCTTTCAAGAAATTATCAAGGAAAACTGCCTGTAGCAAAAGTGCAGAATAGGCATTGGATAAATCTACTGTTCATCTCTGGAAAGAGATCCCAAACTGGTAACCCAAAAAAATATTATAGCCAAATGTAAGGATTATCAAGTCAATGAATAAATACTGCAAGTGAGAAGAAAGAAAGAATTTAAATATCAGGGAGTCACAATCAGGATTACACAGGAATTGTCAGCAGCAACATTAAAGGGTCAGTGGTCATGGAACATAGTATTTTGGAGGACAAAAGAGCTAGAACTAAAACCAAGAGTCACTTACCTGACAATATTGATTGAAATATATCAAGGAAAAAATGACTATTCAATGAAATAGAATGATTTCAAGTTTTGACAAGGAAAAGACCAGACAGAATTAACCAAAACTTTGATCTCCAATATCAACACTCCAGAGAAATATGAAAGGGACAAAGGGGGAAATAAATCATAATTGTGCAATGAACTATTGTGCAATGTGAACTATGAATGACTCAATTTTTCCAAGACAAGTAAGTACTAAGTACTTAGGAATTATTTTCTCATTTTTTTCTTTTGATCTGTTTCTTCTTCCACAAATGTGATGAATATGGAAATATATCTTACACAGTAGCATTTGTATAAAGTCTACCAAACTACTTGGCATTTTCAGAAGAGGTAAGAGAGGGAGAAAAAATTGAAACTCAAAATTTTGTGAAAGTAAATGCTATTATTTTCTTGATACATAATTGTGGAGGAAAATAAAATACCGTTTAAAGTCCCCTCTTCCCCCAAAATGAATAAAGTAACTTAGTTTCCAGAACAGCATGTCTACTCGTTGACAAAGACTGATTATTGTAGTAACAGAAACTAAGAAAACATATAAATTATATATGTATATGTATATATATATATATATATGTATATAATTAAATTTTGGCCTTTTAAGTAGTAGCTTTTGGAAGAAGCTATATCAGTAGCACTCCAACACACACTGGGGGACTTGCTTTCACAGGATCTTTGATCTACTTCTCTAAAAGGAAGGGCAACTTTTGAGAGGTTAATAATCATTTTAATCAAGCATATGTATCAGAGAAAATCAAAATCAAAGTTTCAGAGAAATAAAAAATCATCTGGCAGAAATTCCAAACTGCCTGTCCATTAACATATGTACATCTTTACCAGAGAGGGAAGCACCAACATCTGGGTTTTCAGAAAGCTGTTGGGCTGCTTAGTGCCTTCCTAGAGTCTCATCTGACACACAGATTTTCTTCCAAAAGCTAAGCCCCAAAGCAAAACCTCACCCTTAGAGTATTTATATACTGTTCAGAGCCAGAGAGCATAATCCTCTGACCCAATGCCTCAATAGAAAAAACAAAAGGTGTTTGGGACCCTACTACAAAACAACTACCCCAGTCAAGCTTCCCTCAATGGACAGGCCCATCAATGAGTGGTGAAATTTTTTTTAATCACATTATTCAGTCAGAGACACTTAAGTAAAACAAAATCATAAAGGATCCTAATTTGACTGCCATCCCAGAAGGGATGTCTCCTAGATATTTTTAAGACATTATATGTATTCTACATGTATTGAATCTAAATTCTGATCTCAGGTAATTGTTGAAAGAGAAAATTTGGAAAGTTAAACAATTTTCAACATGATTCTAATAATACTTAAAAATGAGCAATTATTTAACAAATGTTTCACACTGAATGACAACTAATTAAATGCCTGGGTTTCAGGCACTGTGCTATGCCAATGGATGCAAAGAGAGAAATGAAGCAATCTCCTCACTCAGATCTTGCACTTTATTTCAAGCATCAGGTGAAGTGCAAAAGTGACATTTCAATTAGTTCCATTTGCAAAACATAAAATCTTTATATAAAAAGATAACATGAGAAAAAATGCATTTAGAAATGAAAATGGAGAGAGATTCATAATACCCAGTTAAAGAGAACCAACATAGTTGGTCATCCAGCTCAATTCTCTCCTTTATTTAGTAGGCAGGAAGGTGATTTAGATGTCCCTCAGCAAGTTGTTGTCTGAGCTAGCAATAGAACTTAGAACTATGAACACCTAGTACAAATCAGTTTCCACAGATTCTTTGAGATCAGAAATTGTACTAAATAATGAAATTTCAGCCAACAATGATATTCTCACAAATGATTTCTATACTAATAGAAGTGTGTCTATTCATAGAATGCATATAGAGGTTACTAATATATAAGAAAATGCTGAATAAAATTAGTCAGCTCCTGAAACAAAACTTTAAATGTAAAACAGAAGAGTTTAGATTTTACCCTAAAGGCAATTCAGAGACACTGGGTATTATTAAATAAGCCAGTGACATAAAACTTTTCTTTAAGAATATCACTTAAGCCATTATTTAGAAGATGGCTTAGAGTGGGGAGTGACTAAAATTGGAAATGGAAATTAGGAAATACTTGAAATAGGGTGGTGGCTGTGTGAATAGAGGGGAGAAATATAGGAGAGTGTACAGAAAGAAATTTTAAGATTTACCAATTGTTGGGATATATAAAATAAATAAGAGTGAGAAGTCAAGGAATACACTGACTTTGAGAACCTGAGTAACAGAAAGCATGATAATACAATCTACAGTCATAATAAATTTGGAAGATGAATAGATTTTGTATTAAAGGTAATAAATTCTGCTTTGTGAATGGTAATTTTGAGTTGCTTGCATGATATTCAGTATGAAATGTACAATAAGTAGTTAGTGATGTGTAACTAGATTTCAAAAGACCAATTTGGGCTGGATATATAGACCTGGGAGGTGTCTGAACAAATATAATAACTGAATATATGGGTGCTGATAAGAACAGAGAGAGAGAAGGGGATCCAAATGCAGACTTACATAACATTTAAAGAGAATGACACATTTGAATAGACAAAGAAGAAATAAAGAGGAAGAGATAGAAAAGAAGGAAGGAAATCAAGAGACAAGAAAATCACAGACACACCCAGAGATGAGAAACCATTGAGAAGTGGAATTTGTCCAACAGTGTCAAATGCAGCAGAATTGTCAAAAAAGATGAGAATTGCACAAAGACTATCAGCACTGGTAATTAAGAGATTTTATTGACTCTTATAGAACATGCAATATTGTGGTTTTTTAATTCACAGTCAATTAAGGTAGTAAGCTAAAAGGAGAATGGGAGAGGGTCTTAGGGAAAGGAACAATGGAAATAGAAAATGTAGCATGTGTAGGTAATTAACTAAGCAGACAAAAATAACTAAACATAAAAAGACAGTCTTTGCTATTTTAGCAATAATGGAGATCCATGATGTTAAACCAATATTATGCATTAAAAAAATGTTAAACCATGTTCAATTTCCTGGGTTTTAGAAGATATGGAAGTTTATCACTTAGTATAGCATAATATACATTGAAAATGCTTAAATAAGAACATTTTGCTGCTAAATGAGAAAAGTTAATCATCCAGAAATTCATTCATGCAGGATTATTATTCCATTCTACAAGATGGCATGCTAATGCAGTAATATTCTTCATATAAAGAAAATATAATATTCAAATAACGTTTATCATTCATTCAGTTCCTGTGATCTATAAAGGAAGCAGTCTAGTATATTGAAATGAACATTAGCCAGCAAGTCAGAAAACTTGTATGCTAGTGTTGGCAGCAAAGTCATTGGCATGTATGATAATTCAGGGAAGTTGTTTGAGATTGATAAATCTCTGTTTCATTTTTTGTCAGATAAGGAGAATAAGCTGTCAAAAAAAGAAAGAAAGAGAGAGAGAGAGAGAGAGAGAGAGAGAGAGAGAGAGGAAGGAGGGAAAGAATGAAGGAAGGAAGGAAGGAAGAATAGCTTAGTCATCCATGGAGGAAAAGCAAGAAAACAAAAAACAACCAGAAAAAGAATAAAATGTTGGCTTGATAATGGCTTTCAATTAAATGGACAACCCATTGATTTAATCACTATCTATATTTTGCAGAAGCACAACAAATAACCCATCCCCAGAACGGAATTGAAGATAATGGGCTAGTTTACATTTGACTATTGTTTTAGCATTTTCAATTGTCTCAAATTATTCCCTGCTAAATGAAACAAATTTTCCCCATAGATACTATGTAATTAGAAATCCTGATCATGAAGAAATGGATGACTCAAATATCACCTAAAAATATGTCAAATAGGAAAAATGGGTTTTTTGTTTGTTTCTATACTTGCCTCTTACTCTTGTATGGTTAAGACTGTGTCTTCTGTACATAGATGTGAAAATAGAGGATCTTCATTTCTAGTTTATGTCTTTAGAGTATATTCCTAAATGTTAATTTCATGAATATATTTAGAATTTATTGTAGAATATTGTGTAAGGTGAGGATCTAAGCCGACTTTCTGCTAGCCAGTTTTTACAGAAGTTTTTATCCAAGGGCACTTATTTCCTAAGTAATTTATATTTTAACAGTGGTCAAATATACTGGTTTCAAGATTTCCTTTTTTGTTTTTTTTTGGTATTCTCTTATCTAGCCTTTTCCACTGATAAACTTTTATATTTTTACACTATTATCAAATGATCTAAATATTTGCCCATGTGTGAAAACACTGTAAGGTCTGGTAATTCCATTCCTCCCTCAGTTGTACCTTATTCATTATTTATCTTGATATTCTGCATGTTTTGTTTATTCAAATGAATTTTATTGTTGTTTTATCAAGATATACAATTTATCCATTTGAAGTTATGATTGATATAGCATAACAACCGTAAAATCACTTTGATAATATTAACATTTATTGCATTGATGGAGCCTAGCGATGAGCATTGGATATTCATCCATTTCAATGTTTCTTTATTTCTGGAAAGAACTTTTCATAATTAAATCTATACAATTATGTTGTGTAATTTATTAAGTTGACTATCAAATCTATTATTCATTTTAAGCTATTTGAAAAAAGGATTTTTGATACATGATTTTTTGATTTTGTTATTATTTGATTTTGTTATTTTGATTTGATCAGTATATAAATATACTGATGTATTTTGTCATTTTTTTTATATGTTTTAAGAGAAACAGCAGTTTTAATTGTACCAATGTCTGTCTTTTCTGATTGCTTAGGATTTTCTAAGTAAACACCCATGTCCTTAGCCAATTATAATACATTTGTCTCCCTATTTCTTGTGTATGTATGTTATGATTAGACATATGTGTGTGTGTAAAGATCAGTTTGGAAGCTCTATCTTTTGATTTATTTTTGATTTTCCTGAAATTTTGCTTTTCTTTGATAATTGTTCTTCATTAAAGTGATTATTAACCCCTTGAAAGTTGCTTTCCTTTCATGAATGCAGATCTAAGAACCTGTGGTAGCAGATCCCCTGTGTATGTTGCAGTGCTTACTGGTACATTATGATGAAGTAAGTAGAATCTGCATAAATTAAAAGAAAAGAATGGGAATGGGATAGTTTTCTGTTGTGTCTCAATTATGATGGCTATGATTCTGTGGAACCCCAAGAGGTGGGGGTGGCCAGAGCCAGGGTGCAGTGGATTAGCCAGGTTAAGGACTGTGCTGGAGAACTGAAGGTCTTTAAAGAGTGTTGTATTCAGAAACCAGACCACAGCAGCAGGAATTTGGAATAGAGCCATGGAATTCAAATGAAGAATAACCCAGCAGAAGCTGAGAACAGTCAGTGTGCTGACCTTGTTGATGTGAGATGAATAGGAGCTGGAGTATGGGATTGCTTTCACACAGACCCTGGCCAAAAGTAGGAGCAGCTGGCTCCTGTTGAAGGAGGATGAACTCAATAATTTGGGAGTTCAGCCCTGGGGCAAAATTGGGACTACATAGGAAAGCACTGAGTGTGCTTTTTTGCAGCATTCTCCTGGGACAGTTTGGGACCCAAGTAGAGGTGTTGCCTGCGGTGGGGGGGAAGTGCCATACATCCCCAAGGACCCCACCCTGATGACTTTGTTGTCCTTGCAAACAGGCTCATTAGAATCTACCTCAGAATGTAAAAAGCAATATAATTGATAAACCTTTGGCCAACTTGATTAAAAAAAGGAAGAAGGAAACAAAATTACCAGTATCAAAAATGAAATGGGTGAACTAATCTCCACAGAGGAGGAAATGAAAACAATAATTAGAAATTACTTTGCCCAACTGTATACCCATAAATTCAACAATCTAAATGAGATGAGTGATTATTTAAAAAAAATATAAATTGCCCAGATCAACAGAAGAGGAAGTTGAGTACTTAAATAGCCCCATTTCAGAAAAAGGAAGTTGAACAAGCCATAAATGAACTCCCTAGGAAAAAATAGCCAGGGCTAGATGAATTTACAAGTGAATTCTCCCAAACATTTAAAGAACAGTTAATTCCAATACTATGTAGACTATTTGGGAAAATTGACAAAGAATGAATACTACAAAATTGTTTTTATGATACAAATATGGTTCTGATACTTAAACCACGAAGAGCCAAAACAGAGAAAGAAAATAATAGACCAATTTCTCTAATGAATATATATGAAAAATTATAAATAAGATATTAGCAAAAAGAATACAGCATCTTATCATGAGAATACTACATTATGATCAGGTAGGATTTATACCAAGAATGCAGGGCTGGTTCAATATTAGAAAAAAAAACTTTAGCATTATTGATCATATCAACAACAAAACTAACAGAAACCATATGATTATTTCAATAGAGGCAGAAAAAGCATTTGATAAAATACCACACCCATTTCTATTGAAAACACTGTAGAACATAGGAATAAATGAAACTTTCCATAAAATAATAAGTAGTATCTACCTAAATGCATCAACAAACATTACATGCAATGGGGACAAGCTAGATGCATTTCCAATAAGATCAGGGGTGAAACAAGCATGGCCATTATCATCACTGCTATTCAATATGGTATTAGAAATGTTAGCTGTAGCAATAAGAGAAGAAAAGGAAATTGAAGGAGTTAGAATTAGGCAAAGAAGAAACAAAGTTATCACTCTTTGCAGATGATATAATGATATATTTAGAGAATCCCAGAGAATCAAGTAAAAAACTGTTTGAAATAATAAACAACTTTAGCAAAGTTGCAGGAATCAAAATAAATCCACACAGATCTTTTGCATTTCTATATATTACTAGCAAGGCACAATAACAAGAGATAGAAAGACAAATCCCATTTAAATGTATAGTAGATATTATAAAATATCTGGGAGTATTCCTGACAAAACAAACCCAGGGACTATATGAACAAAATTATCAAACACTATTTGCCCAAATCAAGTCAGTTACTCATGGGTAGGCTGAGCTAATATAATAAAAAATGACAGTTCTATCTAAATTAATTTACTTGTTCAGTGCCATACCAATCAAGATACCAGATAGTTATTTTCTGGAGCTAGGCAAAATAATTTCAAAATTCATCTGGAAGAAGAATACTAAGGGAAGAATACTAAAGGAACTAATGAGAAGAAATGCTAGGGTAGGTGTCCTAGCCCTACCGGATCTCAAATTGTATTGTGAAGCTGCAATCATCAAAACCACTTAGTACTGGTTAAGAAACAGAGGGGTAGACCAGTAAAATAGGTTAGGTGTTCAAGACACAATAATTAATGAATATAGCAATCTACTGTTTGATAAACCCAAAGACCCCAGCTTCTGGGATAAGAACTCACTATTTCACAAAACCTGCTGAGGAAACTGGATAGCAGTATGGCAGAAACTGGACACAGATCAATGCTTGACACCATGCACAAGAATAAAGTTCAAATGTGTACATGATCTAAGTATAAAAATTGATACCATAAACAAATTAGGAGAGCAAGGAATAGTATATTTGTCAGAATTATGGAAAATGGAGAAATTTATGATCAAGAAGTGATAGAGAACAATATGTAGTACAAAATGGGTAATTTTGATTACATTACATTGAAAAAATTTTACACAAACAAAACCAATGCAACCAAGATTAGGAGGGAAGCAGAAAACTGGGAAAGAATTTTTGCAATCAGTGTCTGTGATAGAGGCCTCATTTCTGAAATCTATAGAGAACTGAGTCAAATATGCAAGAATATAAATCATTCCCCAATTGATAAATGGCCAAAGGATATAAACAGGGAATTGTCAGAGAAAGAAACTAAAGCTATCTATTATCATAAGAAAAAATGCTCTAGGGGGCGGAGCCAAGATGGCAGAGTAGAAAGACTCACCTATGCTAGGTCCGAACCCACAGCCCATAGATTTCCTGTAAAAAGAACTCCTGACAAATTCTGGAGCAGTGGAGGCCGCGCAGCAACACAGTGAAGGAGATTTC
>JAQQSK010000203.1:0-30711 GCA_028658325.1 Potorous gilbertii
TTGGAACCCAAAATTTTGTGAAAATGAATGTAAAAAGTTAAATAAATAAATTTATATTAAAAAAAAAACTTGTTTATCTTTGAAATGTAGTCTATGGCAGAGGTGGCAAACATGGCCCACAACATTCCCAAGTGTGACCCAAACCAGATTAAAATGTAATTGGGAAATATTTAACAGATTAAATGAAAATACAGTGAAACAGATAATATCACATTTTAAAACTGTCAATATGCAAGCCACAAGAATCCTTATGTATAGATTAATGGTCCTTGTTTCTACTTGAGTGTGACATCGTTGATGTATGGTTATTTTTTAAAAAGCAGATTTATTTTCCTAATTTGTTAAGTTTTGTCTATAATTTATGTAAGATACAGGTGTTTCCATGTAAGCTAGATATGTTCACACGGAGAACTAGATGCATATATATGACTTGGTTATATAACTAGAAATGATCTGAGACGTGCAGCCTACCTCTGGGGACAGGAGGAGAGATAAGCCCAATCAGTACCTCTACTACCAGCATGTTAGCAGATCCAGGAGGAGCTATTTTCTCCAGTTTTCGGGAGGGGTGTGAGGCTAGAATTAGGTTTATCAAAAAAAAATGCACACACACACATAGAGGGAGAGAGACAGAGACAGAGATGGGGATAGTTATAGATTGAAAGAGAAAGGAAGAGAAGGTTTTTCTTCCTTTTTTTCATTCCCCTCTTTTTAATGTACCGTTTAATATAGTTTTGCTTGAAGCTACTTCTACACCAGTTTATCCTTCCTCTTAATTTTTCCTCTGTCACCACTTGTTTCTCTATGAAGTTTATCATATTCCTGTGTTCCATACCTCATTCCTTCCTTTTTGTTTGTATATTCTTCTTCTCATGTACCCCAGTTATGAGAAATAGGAAGTAAGTTCCATCCCTTCCTTCTTTCTACATTAACATATTCCTTTTACCTTCCCTTCTCTTTACCCTCTTAAGAACCTCAGAACAGAATCAACCCACCCCCAGGACCTCTGTTTATTTATTTTTTGTAATTTAATTCCTTCAATAACTTTTGAAGACATCGTTTCTGAATAGACACTTGCTTCTACTATCTGATTAGAATGTTAACACTATATCATCATAGATCTCCTTTCAACAGCTTAAGTAAATATAAAGTTTTAAGAAAATTTTTAGGTTTTCTTTGGTGTTTGTATTGCAAAATTCTTACTTTCCCTGGTCTTTTTTTTTTTTATCAGAAATACTAGAAAGTTCTCTATTCCATTAAAGATCCAATTTTTTCCCCGTTAGGATTATATTCAACTTTGCTGGGTAAGTTATTCTTGGCTACATAAGTCTTCGTTTTGGCCTTTCAGAATATCATATTCCAAGATTTCCTCTGGTTTATAGTAGAGCTGCCAGGTCTTATGTGATTCTGACTGTAGTTCCTTGGTTTGCTTCTTTCTGGATGTTTGTGCTCTTTCTTACCCACCTACCCCCCTCTTTTTAAGGGAGCACTCTGGATTTTGGCCCTGACATTACTAAGGCTTTTTTGGGGGGGGGAATTCCTTTCAATAGATGATCAGTGGATTCTTTCTGTCTTTACTTTGCCCCGAGCAACTAATGATATATATATATATATATATAAATGTATATGTATATGTATGCATATGTATATATACATATATATGGGCAGTTTACATATTTGTATAAATGGGCAGTTATCTTTTATGAATTCTTGAAATATAAACTCAAAGATTTTTGTTTATCAGAATTTTCAGGAAGCCCAATGATTCTTAGATGATCTATCCTTGACCCGTTTTCTAGATCTGACATTTTTGATGTAACTATTTTACATTTTCTTCCATTTTTCAATCTTTTGCTTTTATTCTAATATTTCTTGCTGTTTCATGGAATCATTGATTTATATCTGCTCTATTCTAGTTTTGAGAGACCCTATGTCTTAGGTAAAATTTACCACTTTCTTGTCGAAGTTGCCTTTGGAGGCAGCACTAAAGCTAACTCTTAATTAAGGTTCAGTGTTGGGATGAAATGAAACATGCTCACATCATTTGACAGTCAATTAAAAAGAAGTTTACTCTAACACAGTGAGGATTGTAGGGGTACTTTGCTTTTCTGGATGCCAACCCCCTTTTGATTCCATATGGAAATGTTTCTGGTCATAAATGTAGGATATGGTTAAGGACATAGCAACTCATATATTCAGAAATTTGCCAGCTTAAATAAATATAAAGTTTTAAGAAATTTTTTAGGTTTTCTTTGGTGTTTGTATTGCGAAATTCTTACTTTCCCTGGTCTTTTTTTTTATCAAAAATACTAGAAAGTTCTCTATTCCATTAAAGATGGACTCTGACAGAATGTGGGTTTTGGAACTTTTTATGCCCTAGGTGACCAGGAAAATGCATCTGGGAAACAAGGACAAGTCAGGTCCCGGGACTACTTTTTCTCCTTTTAGGGGAAATGAATCCTTATTACAGAAGGGAAAGAGGAAGGGTGAGCCTATCTTGTTTTGTGGTAAACATTAGTAGATATTAGTCCTATCAGAGCTACTTATAATCCTTCCAGAGTTTTGATTTCAATTTTCATCTCTTGCTTCATTCATTTCTTTTGGATATTCATATAGTATTTGCAGAAAATCCAATTTTTCCTCTGAGTCTGAGCTTATAGTTATTATAGAGTTAAATCTGTAATAATTTCTCATACTTCTCTGAGTTTTCTTTAATTTCCTTATCTCTTCAGCTTTTGCTCCTGAACTGGGACTTTGGGTCAAAGCCAGTTCCATCCCCTGCAGAGCTTCTTGGGAGGTAGTTGGCCCTGCTTGGGCTTGTCCTGGGTCCCCTGGATTTTTGTGCTGACCTCCATATCCTGGAGGTAGGCCTCCCCCTAACCCTCATCATTGAGGCTCAGAGCTCTGTATCTACAAGGTGCTCTCTGGTGTTTCAGAACAGTGTTAGGGACTTTAAAGCCCCTGGGCCTGGGGTATCAAGCTTGATGGTGCTCCCCCAGGGCTTACAGTGCCCCTACTCTGTCTTTCTAACTGTCCTGGGGCTTTCCATTCTCGCTGCCTCTAAGCACAGAGTCTTACAGGGTATGCAAAAGGATTGTCTCCTGTTGGGCTTACCTCACTTTGCTGGAGGAGCTTCTTTTCCGATTGTCCGTGGCTTTCTGACTGATTTTTTGTGCAATTTTGGGTTAAAAGAAAGATGTCACTTGCTTTAGGTTCTCATTGTATTTCTTGATCACTATTCAGCCTGGTGTTAATTTTAAAGGTTTTTGCTAGATTAACTATGTGAGAGCTAGATGGTCTGACCCCGTTTCTCCCCCAATTCAGGGAGCCATCTTAGCAGGAAATTCTCAATAAATGTTTGTTGAATTGCATCTTTTAGTTTGGATAAGATGCTTTTCAAATATGTTTACTGAAAGAAAATAAAGAAATTTTTAAATAATAGGCCTGCAGTATCATGAGGGTAGGAGAGGGGTACGCATTGCTGGCACATTTATCAGTTTGCTACATCCTGATGTTAACACTTCTCTCGGTTTTCCAACATGATGCAAGCATGGTATAGCAACATAACTTTAATTTCAATTATACACAGGTAAGAGCCCTTGAAATTATTATAGAGTTGGAAGTCACCCTAGAAGAGCTTTTTTGCTCCAGCCCCCTCATTTTAAAGATGGGAAAATTGGGGCACAGATAGTTTAAATGGCTTGACCTTGCTCTCGAGTAATTATCAGCTATCAAGGGTAATCTGCCTCTGATGATAGGCAGGGGCTTTTCTGTAATAAAATGAAATACACAAAGGATCGTGATTTAGTGGGAATAATGCTAAATTTGAAGTTAGAGGAACTAAGTTTATATCCTAGATCTGTGTGACCTTGGGCAAGTCACTTTGTCTTTCAGAGTCTCCGTTTCCTCAGTTATAAAATAGGGGAGCCTGAACTCAATGATCTCCTATCTCCTGTCACTTCCAACCTTAAATCTATTATCCTCTGACCTGTGAGGGCTTTGGCTGGGATGGTTAGGAACATTAACTAAAACCAAATGCCCTATGACCATGATCCAAAAGGTGATACAATCTACAAAATAATCGACATTTGGTTTCTTTGCTCCAGAGAAAAAGAATCTGTTAGGTTTGGGAAAATGTAGAACATTTTTTCTCCCTTGAGGCATATGCTGGCCTAAGTTGAAAGTAATTCTCATCAGTTTAGAGCTGGGTGGTCTGGTGAGAGGTTATTTCTCAGTTAGATCTGGAGGCAGGAAGTCATTCAGAGAGATAATATTTTTAAAGGTTAATGAGCTCATCATAAATTTCTTTCATGAGAAAATGTGGTATATGTTAAGTGACTTCTACTCAATCCCCAGATTGCTCATTTTGAACATCATTTCATTTCAGACACAGAATTTCAGTGGCTAGAAGTTTCCTAGGGTAAATGTGGCTAGTGGCTAGGCGCAGGATACTTCCACTACTATTGTGTGAGGATAGAGCAGTCAGGAAAATCAGAAAGTATGCTTTCATGGTGTCCAGCTCTTGACAAGGTGCTTTGTACATAGTAAGTGCTGATCATTGAATAAATGAATTAATGAATGTGTAAATGAATCGTATTGGTAGGGGTAGGTTAAGCACTGTGGTTTAATTAATTTTGAGGGGCCTAAAGACTTAAAATTAGATATATGGTAATGCTATAATTAACTGGAAGCCACCTCAGTACAACCTTCACTTAATTGGGATTTTTTGTTTGTTTGTTTCCCCTCTATTTCTTTTAAAAATTATTTATTGCTATCTTTTGTTTTCACATTACCTTCATTTCCAAATATATTTATATGTTTTCATATATATGTGTATATCTATCTGTGTATCTATCTATCTATCCTTCACTCCACAGCAAGTCTTCCCTTCTAACATATATTAAAAAATGAAAGAGAATAAAGCTTAACAAAACCCCACAATACGTGCACACATCCGATAATTTATGCAATAGTCTCCACTAATTTGTGGAAGGATAGGTGCACTGGTTCATTGCTGGTGAATTATTAGCATAACCACTTTGGAGAACAATATGTAAGTATAAAAATAAAGTGGCCAAAATGTCCATGCCCTCTGACCCAGTCTCTAACCCAGAGACTCCACTGGTAGACATATACCAGACCAAGGAGACCATTAATGAAAAGCAAGTCCCCATATATACTTATTTGTAACAGTACTTTTTGTGGTAGCGAAAGAACTAAGAAACAAAATAAATGCCTATTGTTTTCTGTAATGACTAAATAAATTGTGGGACATCAATGTAGTCGAATACTACTATGATATAAGAAATTATGAGTATGATGAATACAGAGAAATATGAGAATGCTGATACAAAGTGAAGAAGGTAAGAGCCAGTAAAATAATATACAATAAAAACAATGTAAATGAAAAGAACATTAGCAACAAGACCAGTAAGTCTGAATGCTATGAAATTAGAATGACCTTGTTGGTCCCAAAGAAGTGATATCAGAAGATGTCTTATCCCTCTCATTTGAAGAGGCAAGAGGTCCTCAAGTGTGGAATCTTGTATATGTTTTCATACTTTTTTTTCAAAATAATAATTGTTTTTACTGATTTTTCTCTTCTTTCTCTTTCTCATTATTTCCCCCCCCCCCTTAATAGTCTTAGTTATATGGATTGGTTCTCTGAGAGGGGATGGGGAGCGATATCAGGAGGAATTTAGTTGCTGTAAAGCCAAAGGCTATCAATAAAATTTTATTTTAAAAAATGGAAAGAACAGTCACTACTAAAAATAAAAAATGAGTTGTAAAATCACAAAGAACAAGCATTGTGCTAAAGAATAAGAACAAGACGACACCTTCTCTCACTCCTTTGCTGAGGTGGGGGGGCTCCACAGTCAAGGAATATTATATGTATATTCAGTTTTTTTTAAATGTATTGATTACTTTTACTAATGTTTTTCTTCCTCTTTTTAAAAATATTATTTGTTATAAAGGATGACTCTCAGAGAGGGGAGAAGGAGAACATGGGGGTATTTAGGCAATATACATACATACATATTTACATATGTGTGTATACATACATATATATGTGTAATTAAAAAAATAAAAACAAAAAAATCCCCCCCCACAGCATTTCCCCCACACTTTTGCACAGAGTTTTCCCTCGATTTGAACATAATAAGCACATTCATTATGTACCTTCTGTGTGGCAGCATTAGAGTGCAGCACCTTTTAAGGTATCTGTTTCAGCATCACCTCTTATACTCTATAAAATCGTCCTTAAATATTCCAATCCCATAGCTCTGAGCCACAGTCTACCACTGTACACACGTACTATTGCATTTCCTGTTTATTTTAGAAACCTTGAAATGGAATGAAAGTTCTTTCTAGGGTTAGAATTATGCCAAAAATATTTAACCAGTATCGTGCAGAAATGAGTAATCCAACAAATAGGTCTTTTGTGACTTTGTGGAAATAGTGTAATCTCCATTTATTTACCCTTAAATATAATGAATGTTTAAATCCCCTTCTTTGTTTGGAGGGAGGTGGCAATAGTATTTAGTTGCTATGACAAGTGTTGCCTTGTTGAGTTGTCCTCAGTTAAGCATCAACACATTTCTAATGGCAGGGCCATAGAGTGTTAGTGTTGAAAGAGATCTTAGATATTATCCAATTCAACCCTTTTGTTTTATGAATGAGAGAAGTGAGGCACCGAGAAATGAAATAACCTGTCCCAAGTTCACATAAGTAAGTGACAGTGTCAGGAATGGAATTCAAGGTGTTTGATTCTAAATTCAACACTGTCTTTCTATGACACTGGGCTTTGTTGGGTTCTTGGCTTTTTAAATAAAAAAAAATTTGTTGAGTTCAGACTATCAGTGAATAGGCCTTCAGAAAAAAAAGAAATTAATGTGAAAAGTAGTTGTTGGAGAACAGCACATGGCCTTATGAGATTAGTGAACTTTTGGGCAAGGAGTAGGGAGGGGGTTGATCAGGGAGGTTAAGTGACTAGCTCAGGACCACACCACTAGTTGGTGACTGGAGCATGATTTGATCCAAGTTCCTCCTGTCTTCAAGTTCAGTTCTCCATCCACTAATCCATGATACTACTTTTGGGACTTGAATTGTGTCTCATTAACAGGGGATGAATTAGTTGGCCTGACCATTGTAAGACAAAGTCGTTCTTCAGATATGGTCTTTTTTTTTTTAAAGAAAGGTTACAGTTAATTGTGGAGTTTTGCCTCCTTACCCCTTCTTGATTTTTCTCTTCTTTAGAGAGATCATTCCAACCAAGAGCAGATCTGGGTTGGGTATTAGAATTAGTCAGTTATTAAGCATTTATTAAATGCTTATTATGTGTCAGGCACTGTACTAAGTGTTGGGGATTCAAGGGAAAACAAACATACTGGCCCTACCCTCAAGGAGCTCACAGTCCAACAGGACAGACATGTACATAACTACCTAAATAAATGTAAGATATGTGCAGAGTAGATGGAAAGTTGTCGTTCATCCTTTATTTTGGAAGAGGATCAATGACATCATGGGGTTATATCTTGACTTGACTTGGATTTAAGTGAGGCAGAATTGCACGGAATCATTAGCCTTACTCTCCCTTCCAGGATCATTGACATTGACTAGCACGATTGAAGACAAGATTGCTGGCCCAGGATGCAGTGGACGACCTTGGTGTCTTGGATGTCCGAACAAGCTCTAAGCACTCCACAGAGCCTGCTTCAGACACTTTATGGGCATTGGAACAGATTCTTCTCATCCACCCATTTTACCAGGGGATGTCTTCATATACTCAGGTAGATATTCCCCTAACTCACTAACAAGTTTGAGGCCTTCCATTTACCCTCAAGCTGGGTTAGCCCATTTGCTGAGATGGTTTTAATTGATTGTGGCCGCTGCACATGCTACAATTTCTTGGTTAAGACATTTGGTGGAGAGTGGGGGATTAATAAAGTCCTTTCTAAGAAAGTCTTATCTAAGATGAGTCTTAAAGGAAACCAGGATATGTAAGAGGCAGAGATGAGGAAGGACCATTCCATCATGGGGGCTAGCCAATGCCAAGACTGACTTGAGAGATGCAAAGTTATGCGTGAGGAACAATTAGTGGGCCTGTGCACCTGGGTTGTAGAGTGGATAGAGGAAAGTAAAGCATAAGAAATAAAAGACCAGTTTGTTAAGGACTTCAGATATTTAGTCATGGTCATCCATTAGAGTTTACTGAGTAGGGGAATTACATGGTAAGATTTGCACTTTTAGGAAATTACTTCGGCAACTGATTTGACAGATTGTAGTACAGAAAGACTTGAAGCTGTAAGACCAGTTAAAAAGCATAATGGGAGGTGGATGGTTCCACCTAAGAAGATAGAAGGGATATTATAAGTCATCAGATTGAAACCTCTCATTTTTCAGAAGAGGAAACTGAGGCACACAAAAGTGATTTGCCCAAGATCACACAGATAGTAAGTATTTAAAGCATAATTTGAACCAGAGTTCAAGTGTCTTTCAAGTCAAGGACCTTCCTCCCTTCATTCCTTTCTTTCTTCCTGCCTGCCTTTTTCCTTCCTTTCATGCCTTCTTTTCCTTTGCTTCTTTCCTTTTCTTTCTTGAATTACACTTCCTCTGTAGTGTTTTCACAGGAGGGATTTGTGGTGGTTAGCCCAGTATTGGTGGTTGGGAAGTAGCTTTGGGATTGGGCTTCATGGCAGGAAGTCATTCTGATGGAACAGGTCAAATAGTTGGAGGCTGTATTTTATTAGAAAAATATTCCCTGACAGAGAAATCTGATAAATGCTGAAGAATATGCCAAGAAAATGTTGTGATCTGAGTAAGAAAACCAGGATTGTACTTTCGGCTCTGCCACTTAGCAGAATTTCCTTCCTTGCCAGGATTCTATTCCCCAGTTTGGTCACTTAGAGGACCTTGGATAAATAACTTGAACTCTGGTTTTCTGTCTGTAATAATATCTTGACTACTTAACTCACAATGTTGTCATGAGGCTCCAATGAGAAAATGGTGTGAAAACCCTTTGGAAACTGTAAAGTGCTGTAGGAATTTATGTGGCATCATTATCGTCATCTTCTGTTTTTGTTGAGCTGTTTCAGTCACTTCCTACTCTTTATGATTCCTGTTAAGATTTTCTTGGCAAAGATACTGAAGTGGTTTGTCATTTCCTTCTCCAGATCATTTTACAGCCGAGAAACCTGAGGCAAACAGGCGTAAGTGACTTGCTCAGGGTCACACAGCTAGCAAGTATCTAAGGCCACATTCCAACTCATATCTTCCTGACTTCAGATCCAGTACTGCCAAATCATGCTTTCTATCTTGTTCCATGGAATTCAAATAGAAATGATCCTGGAATAAGCTGGTAACCCTACTGAATGCTTCTTATGCTTAAATAAACATATTAAGGCAAAAAAACTTACCTGTTACTATTATCTCATTCTCATTTTCTCAAGAGTTTACAGGGAAATAGTCTTGGGACAAGTTGCTGTCTTGTTATGTACTTTTTAAAAAATTAACATTCTCTAAGCTATTAAGCAAGTGAATAAAATAACTGATTTTTTTAAATTGAAAAGTTATTGGTATTTAAATTCATCTGTATAAGTGGATAAAGGAATTATTTTCTTTCTAATTTAATGAAAAGTATTAGGATTTAAATTCATCTGTAGGCTTGTTGAAAGCCTACATAGTCCCATCTTTTGTAGTAGTAAACAGGAAGACAGAGAAGATATATACCTTATTCTCACTTGAAATAGATTTCTCCTGCTTAGGTCTCTATATTTCAGAAACTTTTTGTTTCATATAGCTTGGAGATTAAGAGACAGCATGGTAGAATGGAGAACAAGAGAGACCTGGAGTCTTCCCTCTAACAACCGGTTGTGCGAACTGTGCAACTTTATCTCTCAGTGCTCTAGTCAACTCTCTAAGACTGTAAGTTGCAGAGAAGGTGTTGACTTGCATCTGTAGAGAGAAATCCCTTACTTGGGAATTCCTTATGCTGAGAAATCATAAATCAAGTCCCTATCCCTTACTCTTCCAGAGGGAGAAAAGTATAAGTGTTGGTAATGTATATGACAACAGGATGGATGGTAAGAAAATGGAGTGGTGCATGTTTGGGTGCATCCAGGAAAGTGATCAGAGAAGCCTAAAAGATGCAATCCTTGGAAACATGGTCCTCTGGATTGGCTCCAAAGAGGAAAGAGAGTCATCGGCAGGAAGAACCCTTATGAGTATTTGCCTATGCAGTATTATGTCATATTGCATGGCATACAAATTAAGAAAGGAAATAATAATATGTACTTGGAGGAAATTCTCACTGGGGATGGGTCTTTCTCAATGAAATCATGACATACTCTAAGTTTGTCTTTACTCAGATTACCCAGATTACTCTTTCTGACAAATTATGCTTTTCATGTTTTCAATGAGTTTTCTCCAGAACTCAACTCCTAAGAAAGGATCTGATATCAGTCATTTGAACCCTAATGTGAATTTATCACTGTTTATTGTTGCATGGATGAATTTTCAGGTTAAGCTATATCCCTAATGATGGAATAAAAGGCCTGTTCTTTATTAGAGGTGGCAGAGTAGATAGAGTGCTGAGCCTGGAGTCCTGAGTTAAAACCTGGCCTCAGACATTTACTAGATGTGTGGCCCTGGGAATGTCACTTTGCCCTATTTGCCTCAATTTCCTCATTGGTAAAATGAGCTGGAAAAAGAAATGGCAAACTCCTCTCATATCTTTGGCAAGAAAACTACAAATGGGGTCATGAAGAGTCAGATAGGACTGAAACAACTGAACGGCAACAACAAATGTCCGTATTAAGGACATTTAGAGCATCAGTAAGCAAATGAGGAAGTGTTTGCGGTGAAAGAGAGAGGGTAAGATTCCTGGTGACATAGGCCATTACCCACTTCCTTTCCTCACTGCTCATCGTTCCACAATAAAAGGAAAAAAAATCACCCTGACTGGCAAAGTAGCCTGTTGATCAATTACAGCACTAGATGGCACTGTTTGACTTCTGTCTAGAGTCTAAGTTGTTCCCTTGCTGTTTTCCTCTCAAATTATCTATAGGTTCTTGGAGCTGGAAGGGGCCTCAAAAATTATCTAATCCAGCACTTCTCAAACTTTTTGGTCTCAGGATCCTTTTATATTCTTAAAAAGTTTTGACTCTCACCCCCAAGAACTTTTACATGGGTTAACTATATTTGTGTTTATGGTATTATAAAGTATCTTAGCATAATTATGAAAATAATTTTGACCTCACAGCCCCCTGAAAGGGTCTCAGGGACAGTTGAGGATCCCCAGATCACACTTTGGGAACCACTGACCCAGTCTAATTATCTTCTTCCACAGAGGAGAGAACTGAATTGACTAGCCCAAGGTCACATAGCTAGTTAACGACTGAGCAGGCTTTCAAACACTGATGTTCCATCTCCAGATGCATTATTCTTTCCACTACACCATACTATTATGCACAGCTTCCAAAAAATACACATAGTACTTTTTGAAGCAAGAATTGATTTTTTTTACATGCTCAGTATTTCCTTTTCTAGAGAGCCTGCTGCATTTCAAACGTTCTTTTCCTTCTGAGTGATTCTGAGCATCATTGACTGACAAGTGCAGAGCATGCTTTTTTCATATTTATCTGTTCCAAGTCATTTTTACTGACATCTCTGCTGAAAGAGCCAGCTTCTTTTCTTCCAGCTCATGGGAGCCAACGAACATCCCATTCGAAGCAGAGCATAAAGGGATAAAAAGCCAAACCCTGAGCCCCCCATTCCTTTCATATTTAATCTGTTTCTGAGATTCAAAAGATGACTAGGGCATGTCAGTGAGGGGACATCTTCCAGGATCTGAACCTGGGACCTTGTGGGAAGGAGGGACTGGGAATATGGAGTTAGTTCAGGGAAAAAAAGAAAGAATGAGGGTCCCCCGCCAGCAACATTCTTTATTTCACTACTAAAGCCCTCCCTGTCTTCTGCAAAAGTAAAACAAACAAGCAAACATCTGGTTATGTGGTTATAACAAAACACTTGTTATGTAGAAATGGAGACATTGGTGATAAAGAGTTGCAAAATATATTCAAAATAACTTCATTTGCAGAAAGGGTGCACTTATGGAAAGCTATTAAGCTTTTTTGAGGGGCGGAGCGGGGAGCTTTCTGGGGCTAAAATGTACTTCCTAGTTAGTGCTTAGCCACTCATCCTATATCTGAGCGAGTATGGTGAAGGAGAAGTTGCTTTGGACTTGAGAACCAGAAGAGAGACAGAGCCAGCAGGCCTGAGCTTAGGCTGCTTTCTGACCAAAGTCATTTGGCCTCTCTGAGCCTCAGTTTCCTTATTTATAATATATAATAATATAATGTAATAATAATACATTATGTAATAAATGTAGCATATATTTATAATGTAAGGATAACAATACTTTTACTATCTTGATGAGTAGAGGCACTTTATAAATATGAGCTATTACTGTGATGCCTGTTCACTTTGTATTTGATGTTTTCTCCATGATTCATAGGCTCATAGATTTTAGAACTAGTAGAGCCCTTACAGGGAAGCTAGTTGGTACCATGGATAGAGTGCCAGGTCTGGACTCAGGAAGACCTAAGTTCAAATGTGACCTCACCCTCTTACTGGGCAAATCATTTAACCTGTTTTGTCTCAGTTTCTCATTGGGAAAATGAGCTGGGGAAGGAAATGGCAAATCGCTCCAGTATCTTTGCCAAGAAAACCCCAAATGGGATCACATAGTGTCAGACATGACTGAAATGACTCAACAGCAAGAGATCTTGTA
This sequence comes from Potorous gilbertii, assembly GCA_028658325.1. Taxonomy (NCBI): domain Eukaryota; kingdom Metazoa; phylum Chordata; class Mammalia; order Diprotodontia; family Potoroidae; genus Potorous; species Potorous gilbertii. The sequence goes on from JAQQSK010000203.1 coordinate 12,791, forward strand.
GGGCATTTAATCTTGTGATTCGTGTGTGTGTGTGTGTGTGTGTGTGTGTGTGTGAGATAGATCCCTTAGGTAGTAAGGTAAAATCTGTGGACCTTTTCTCAGAATAATGTTTTTAAATGCATAATTTACAAATTACAAATTATAATCATACTGATATACAATTACCAAAATATTTTAAAGAAGTTCATAGGTCCAGGTTAAGAACTTCTATCCACTCTCCTCCCTTCATTATGCAAATAAAAAAGCCAAGCCTCAAAGAGACTTTCCAAATTAAGTGACTTTCCAATAGCACTGTAAGTGGTAAATAGTCGAATGTAAATTCAAAATCAGGTCTTCTTCCTCATTCAGTGCTCTTTGCAGAGCACCTGGGCATTTCTGATCTCTTTGCTTCTGTTTTTTATTTTCTATTCATCTTCCGGTATCTCTGCGAAGTTCCTTTATTAGTCTCGGCAAGTTTCATGTTTACTCAGATGAAGTTTCCAGAGCTAAATTGTTTGGGAGACTAGGTGTCAAATTCCTTTAAAGAGGTGCTAAGGAAACTAGAGGAAATGGTGCAGTTGGTGTTTTTGCCTTCTCTATCTTGGCTTTTCTTTCTGTACATTTTCTTCTTTTTAAAATAATGATGATATTGGAAAAAGATTCTGGCCAACTCTTAAGTTTGGAAAATGCTTTCATATACAATGCCTCATTTATTCTTATCTCTGATGGTGGCGTCTATATGGGAGTGTTGGGGGTTACAGGCATCAAAAAGCCTTGGGGAAGCATTTGGAAGGTGATGGTGAGGAAGGGGATTCTTTCTTTCTGATGACTGAGAGCACAGTAAGCTTGGGTCGTTAGGTGGGACAGGTATTGCTGAATAGTCATTAAAAAATCAGTCATTAACCTGGAAAGAGATTGTAAAAGAGGGCCCTGAGAACCTGTGCCTGTCTCTGAGCTGTTTGATATTTTTATCAATGACTTGGATGAAATCACAGATAACACTTACTGTATACACAGGACACCAAACTGGGAAGGAGGATGGCTCAGACACTGAATGGGCGAGTCAAGATCCTGAAAGAAGACCTCAGCAGGCTGGAATGTTGAGCCAAGTCTAATAAGATGAAATTTAAAAGGAATAAGTATGAGCTGAATGTAGACTGATCAGGACTAGCATAGAGGAAAGAATGTGGGATTTAGAGTCAGTTGATTTGGGTTCAAATTCTAGCTGCTACTTATTATTCTTGAACAAGACATTTAACCTCTCTGGGCCTCAGTTTCTCATTTAAAAATGAGGGGAGTTAGATTAGATGACCTCTAAGTTACCTTCCATGGGAACACCCTCAATCTCAGATCTTATCATATTGATATAGCCTCAAAGGGTTTTTGTTGTATTTTCCTTCAAACACCTTGATACCAGTATTCTTTCTACACCACAGTGGCTAAAATGATGACCATGGAGTCCAGAAAACCCAGAGACAAAACTCCCTATTTCATAGCTGTCGTGATCATGGACAAGTCCCTTTTCTTAGCTGAACCTCCGTCTCCTTATCTGTAAAACAGGGGCAATAATAACTATAGTACCCACCTCAAAAGAGTTATTGGGAGGTTTAAGCAAGCTAATGTGGAGAACCTGCTTTGTGAACTTTAAAGGGCTACATAAACATTAATTGTAATTTCTTTCATTGTCGCTCTTTCTCCTAAAAGAAGAAAGGTTCTTGTTTGGTGGGTTTCGGCTAATCAAGGGTTTGCATCCAGAGGGCCTGAGGCTCTATTACAGTTAGAATCTCTTTTGATATCAAGTGTTCAAGCAGAAAAATTGTGGACTAGTAGTCAAGAGGTAGGTACATTTCAAAGAGCTTTGTGTGGGTGGAATTGGAATTATAATATTGCAAGTTTATGATCTAATTCTCTTACTAACTAGTTGTATGGCTTTGGGCACATTTCTCGAAGACTCTACTTTTCCCACTTGATAAATGGGTAGAAGACTGCCCACTCAATATGAAGCCAGCCCTAGGGCTGTCATGAACAGATGAGATGCTTTCTGTGAAATCACTTTGAAAAGAATGATGTGTTCTCCTACCAATAGAATGAATGGTTCTTTGCTGTTCTGCAATATTCCTGAGTGTAGTTCCCCCCTCCACCCACACACAGCAGGACGTAGCTTCGGACTTAGAGAAATCTAACCAAAGCCAAACCTGTAGTAGTATGAGGCAAAGTTCTCTCTGAACGAGGCACTTTGACGTTTCATTTTCTTCTTCTCATAAATTAGACTCATTAACGTCAGTCTCCCGTAGTCGGGCACTTGCCGAAAGGGAGGGCAAGTCTGTTGTGGTCTGACATATGCTCCAGGGATTATTCCGATACTCTTTTTTCATTCCACTAACAGAAGCCGCTGTGGGGGTAGTAGAGAGAGAGAGAATTGACCAGGCAGCTCTGGGTTCTAATTCATCCCCTTGACCTAACTATGAAAAACTGAGCAGGTCACTGAACTCTTGTTTTCAAGTTTCCTCCATTGTAAAGTTGGGTTAATAAAATATGTAAAACTTATTTCACAAGATCATGTGACATAGATAAAGAGATCAAATGAGATACAAGTTGTGGAAAGTAACAAGTTTGAAAAGTAACCAAGAGATGTACAAGTTGTAATTATTAGTAGTAATTTGTGAGGCAATCGGGGTTAAGTGACTTGCCTAAGGTCACACAGCTAGTATGTGTCAAGTGACTGAAGCCAAATCTGAACTCAGGTCCTCCTGACTCCAGGGTCAGTGCATTATGCACTGTGTCACCTAGTTGCCCCCAAAGTTACCATTATTGTAACAATGACCACGCTGGCCCCCATTATCTGAAAGCAAGATGTTATGTTTCATCCTGTACCTCAGATCCATTTTAGCCACTTAATGGTCAGATTAGCCTTTTTAATGGAATATTTACCTCAAAGAACAAATATATAATCGTTCCTCTCTCCCCCCACCCAAAATATGTGCGGGAATAATCCTGACCTACACCACCTGGGTCTCTGGAAAAGAAAGTGGGATGAGGTGCTGAGCTTTACTCAGTTCCTATATAGCACAGTCCCATCAAGTTCCAACTCCAAAGCCTGCCTAGGGCTTGGATTCCAAGACAACTGACTTCTCAGGGCTCCTTACTGGTCTTGGAAGCAACATTTAGCCTAGGATCCTACCTCTAAGGTCAACACGGCTTGAGTCTAGGCCCAGTGGGGATTCCTCCACCTTTGCTTAAAACTGAAAAGGATAAATGAAATAGAGATGAACAAAACCCCAAACCCATTTCTTGGGACTACAGGGCTTAAAAGTGGGGAGCAGGGGAAGGTAAATTCATATTACCCATGCTGAACAGGATCTTTACTTTTTTTTGGATATAGCTGGAAAGAGAGACTGTCCCAGAGTTCTTGGAGGAGATGTAAGGAAATGAGATCTAGAGAATGTGTTAACAAGACTTAGCCTTGATAAGGAGAAGGCCCACCTCTTCATATGAGGTTAGAATGTCCCAAACTCATGGTTTTAAAGACACAACCTATTCCAGCTATATAGACAATGGAAACAGGCTACTCTCATCCATGTGATAGGGGAGCTCAGAATGTCTTCTCCTAGAAGACCCCTCCAAGTTAGGTGATCTGGACATATAAATGCTCACTGAAACTTAAAGATACCCATTCTCCTATTTTCATAGGCAATTAATAAACCTAAGATTCCCATTATGCTATTTGCATCTCACTTAACACAGTGGTTACTGGCCAAACCCCAAACCTGGTTATTCCTATCCTCCACTTTTTTTCTATTTGTACTGATGTACGAATGGAATGAATTCTCCTAGAAAAAGTCACATGTTTGAAGACTGGGTTCACTACAAATTTAAGTTATACATTCTCAATTGAGTCTTCACTTCAGCTTGCCAGTCTTTGTATTCCTCTCTGGTTGATCATCTATCATATTTCCCAGAGCAATTAATATAAATATTCTCCTTTATTTCCTACCCTACCTCCTCTCCTTCTCTTAGCAGAATTCCTGACACTTCCTACGTTACTGAGAAAGTAGGTGTTAAAATATATGTCTGGAATTTCCTTTTCTCCCTCATTCTTTCCTTCCTTGTTCTAGGCTCCAACAAAGAGGTGGGCCTTCTCCTTGCCAAGATTATCCCTTCTACTTATGCTCTAGATCTAAGCCCCTTAAATCTCCCACAAGAACTTTCCCACCTTAGCATTCCCTTTCTCCTTAGTTACCATTTCCCTCCATGCTGCCTCCAAACATACTCAGGTCTCCCTAGCCACAAAGTAAATCAAAGGAACAGCCCAAAACAAAAACACTTCACTTGACCCTGCCTTTCTCTCAGGCTATCATCCTCTATCTCATTTTCCTTTCATAGCCAAATTCATAGAAAGAATAATTTCAATTTAATGTCTCCATTTGTTTATTTTTCACTCACTTCTCAGACTCTTATAATTTGACTTCCAATTGAATCTCTCTGCTGATAACTAGAGATTTCTGGGTAGTTTTCCATTGATCACTTAACCACAAAATCCAGCTGTCAGGGTGGCTAGGTAGTACAGTAGATAGAGTATCAGCCTGGAAGTCAGGGCTGAACATTATTAGCAGACAAATCACCCAACTTTGATTGCCTTCCCCCCAAAAAATCTAATTGTCTTTTTTCAGTCCTCATCTTTCTTTACCCCTCTAGTATTTGACAGTATTGACCACCCCCTTCTTCATATAGTCCAGCCATAATCTGACTGTGTGGGCAAGACACACACACACACACACACACACATACCATGCCTTCCTGTGATTCTTTAATATTTTGTGATTACCAGTGAGAAGCATAGTCTATTCCCTTTAATTCTCTGTCCGGTTACCTGTGTCCCCAATGATGATGTCTTTAGTGCCACTTCTGTAGAAGCTACCTTTGGTGACTACAATCTAGTTATGTCCATCATGAGCTCCAGTCCCATATTATCAACAGCCTGCTAGGAAGCTCTGCCTGGCTGTCCCAGAAGCATCTATAACTCCCATAGACAACATGAAACTTGATATATTTCCTTCAAAATCCATACCTCTTTGAAACTCGTTCGTTTCTTTGGGTGGTATCACTTTTTCCAGTCACCTACAATGGTAACCTTACATTGACTCTTCCTTCTTGAGCCTCCACCTCTGCATTTCCAAGTCTGATCAATCCAACTTCCATAACATCTGCATCTGTCCCTTTTCACTCAACTTACAAAGCCTCTACTCCTGGTTCAGACCTTCATCTGTTTCAGTTAGTACAGTAGCTGTTTGGTTTCTGTGCCTCTAGTCTCTTCCATTTCCAATTCATCTTCCACACAACTGATACATTGATATTCCTAAAACAGAGATCTGACCATGTGACTCTCTCTCCTCTCAAAAACGTTCATTGACCCCCTGTTGTCATTAGGATAAAATATAAACTCTTCCACAATTAGACTGCCTACATAACCTTTTAGTCTTTTTCCATATTATTTTCCCAATGCACTCCCTGTTCCAATCAAATTGCCCTGCTATGTGTTGGCCATATATAACGTTCTATATCCTGCTTCTGACCTTTTATCCAAGGATTATATATTTAGAACTGGAAGGAATCTCAAAAGCTGAGGTCAGACCTCTCATTTTACAGATAAGGAAACTGAGGTTTGAGGAAATTAAGTCACTTGTTCAGGACCATGCAGCTCTTAGCCATATGAGGATGTATTTGAACTTCAGTCCTCCTGAGTTTGGAGATAGCACTCTTTTCACTGCTCTCCCTAGCTACCACCAGATCTAGAAAACATTTTCTCCTCACTCTTGCCTCATAGTCAGTCCCTAGCTCCCTGTACGCGATAGCTCAGGGACCATCTGAAGCCTTTCCTGACAGCTCTTAAAATTACTTTGTATATACCTTTTATGTACTTAGACGTGTACATATTGCATCTTGCCAATAGAATGTGATCTCTTTGAAGGCAGGGAGTATTTTGGTTTTATCTCTGTGTGCCTAGTGTCTGGCACAGACACTAATAAGTACATAACAAATGTTTGTTGACTTGAATCTAATTTTGTTGGGGCTCTATAGTTACAGCTCTCCATTGCCTCTTGTCCTGTGCTATTTCTATTCGTCTTTCTCAAAATATATATAGAACACACAACACACACACACAAATACACACCAGGCCTTCCTCTGATTCTTTTAATATTTTGTGGTTACCAATGAGAAACATAGTCTATTCTCTTTAACTCTTACTCCAGTCACCTGTGTCCACAATGATGATGTCTTTAGTGCCACTTCTGTAGAAGTCACCTTTGGTAACTGCAATATGTTTATGCCCATCATGAGCCATCCCACTGATCTTTGGATCACTTGTCCTTTTTAGTCTTTTCAGATCACATTGTTTTACCATTGGAAATAACAGAACACTACCAGGAGAAAAAAAATGACAAAAATAATACACAAAATTAGAGAGACCAAGTTTGGCCCCAAAGAAGAGATATGAAAAAGCCCCTCCCTTAGGTCTACTGATAGCGAACATTGCATAGAATGTCAGATTTGTTCATGTATTGATAGGTTTTGCTGAATTTAATTTTTTTTCCTTTTAAAATTCTTTATTATAAAGGGTCAGTCTCTGGAAGGGAGAGAGGGGAGGATAGGATGTGTAAAAGCAAAAGATATTTATAGCATGTATTTTAAAAAGACATATAAAAAGGTGTTCACAGTAAAATTATTTTACAGAGAAAATATAACAATAACAACAAACATGTATTAAGCCCCTGTTATGTGAAAGGTACTGTGAGTGTACTAGGAAAACAAAAAACAAATATTCTTGCTCTCAAGAAACTTAATGACGGAATAGAGACTGAAAACACTGAGCAGATGCACTCCTGATCCCAGCCTGAGCTCGAGTCCCTCCTGGCCATTTTGGTACCAGTTCTTTGGCTATCTGTGACACCTGTGTAAGACATGCACATATGTGTAGCAATTAATAATTCCATCAATAAGTATTTATTAAGTATGAGTATATATTTTGATACATTTATGGATCTGTAACAATACATATATATGTGTGTGTGTGTGTGTGTGTGTAACTGAAAATCTACAAGTAAAGCTATAAGGGAATAGTCAAGTGTAGTTTTGGTGTTATTGGTGCATTTTAGCTCAAGGGCATCTCCATGTCTGTCAGGGTGAGGGAGGAAATCATCTCAGTCCTAGAGATGAGAACAGGAACTTTTGGTTTGAATAGGAAAGAATATCCTCTCAAGGTTATGATCAAAGCATCCAGAAGACATTATTAGAGCTCACATAAAAGGCTGAGGTTTCTGCTTGACATCCACATCTTCTTTTAATATCTTCAAGCTTCTTGGTCAAGGTCATAGAGTCATAGTTCAAAGTTCATAGTTTTGAGCCAGTGTAGCACATTGCTGAATAAAAATTCAAACAAAAACTTGATCGTAGTGATACATACACACATGCATACATACATACTTGCACATATATAGATTCTTATATGGATCTATGGTCTTACCAATGTGGGGTATTTTCTCCAGTTAATAAAAGAAAAAGCATTTATGTGCTAAGAACTGTTCTTAGAAAAGGCTCCATAGTGTTTTCATAGATCACAGACCCTAATTGGGGGGAGACATTGTATAAAAGAAAACTCAGTTGAAGGCCAAATATGCAAAAGTCCTGAGGGTTTACTGGTGGTAAGATGGTAAATCCCAGAGGTCCTTGGGTTATTTAATTAGTAAAAATAACAGTGCTAGAGTTGGAGGAGTAGACTCATAGAGGCAGAGTAGATACCTAGGCTTGGGGGATCTTAGGAAGTGATGATAGGAAAGGTAGTAAGGCCTGGTGGTCATTCATCTCATCAAAAGAAATGGTGATAGTGACTTCCATCTCATTTAGATCCTGTAAGCAGTTAAGCTTAGGCTAGAGGGAAGGCAAGGTGGATAGGGTGAGATTACATGGCAGCAGATCATGTACATCTCATCCCTTGTGACTCCTGCCCATATCTTCCTATAAATTGTCCATAGACAGCAATTCCACCCAATGTAAGGGTAAGATGGGAGTGAGGGGGACCTTCTTTCTGGACCTCTTGATATTTCATGGGTATCAGTGGTTTCCCTTTGCTTTTGCTATAACACTCTTCTTGCAGTTATATAGCTCTTTTGCTATTTTTTTCCACTATTTTTCCTGTGAAGAGTTCAATGAAGATTTTTCAGATATAATGGAACCCTAGGGGTGGAAGGTAGGGGTGAGGATTTCACTGTGGGCTTCTCAGTCCATGCAGCCCTGCATTGTAGACAAGGTAGAATTTTCTCAGGAGGAGAAGGAAGTTAATAGTCGTTTTTTTATTTTTATTTTCAATGTTCTGCAATCACTACCATATAACTTAGACTTTTTTCCCTCCTTCTCCCTCCTTCCCCCTACCTTCCTCCTCCCTCCCCAAGACAGCATACAATTTTATATAGGTTCTACACATACATTCCTATTAAATACATTTTCACCATAGTCATGTTGTATAGAAGAATTAAAATGAATGGGAGAAAACATGTAACAAACCAAAACATAATACAAAAGAAAATGATCTGCTACATTCTTCATTTGAATTCCATAGTTCTTTCTCTGGATGTAGAAAGCATTTTTCCTTAAAAGGTCATTGGGAATTTTTTAAGTCCATGCATTACAATGAGGTTCTAAGTCTACCAGAAAACATCTTCGTACACTGTGGTCGTTGCTGTGCACAAAATTCTCCTGGTTCTGCTCCTTTTGCTCAGCATCAAATCATATAAATCTTTCTAGGCCTCTCTGAAGCCTTCCTGTTCATCATTTCTTATAGCACAATAGTATTCCATTACATTCACATACCATAATTTATTCAACCATTCCCCAATTGATGGGCATCTCCTTGATTTCCAGTTTTTGGCCACCACAAAGAGAGCAGCTATAAATATTTTTGTACATGTGGGACCCTTTCCCATTTTTATAATCTCTTGGAGATACAGTCTTAGAAGCAGCATTGCTGGGTCAAAGGGAATAGGCCTTTTTTTTTTAAATTGAGAGATTAATTGTGGGAGATATTTGCTGCCTCAGTTGTTGTTGTATTCATCCTTTGTTGCCGAAGAAGACCATGCCATCAGAGATATGATGACATGACTTGCACTTGACTTTGTTTTGAATGAGGGAGGGCTGTGCAGGTCACCAGCCTCACTTCTCCTTCAGAGTCATCTGAATCCAGGCCTGAATAAGGTAAATTTGAATCATCAAACTGCTATGTAGCTGTGTAATGAGAGCTCATTTTTCTTTCATTCCAGTCTCCTTCCCTTCCTTGCTCCATAACTCCCTTTAGGTAGATTCAGAAACACCAACATTTATTTCATACAGGATTAGAAAATCATGTTTTTGTCTAATTTATCTTTCCTACCATGATTTCTGTCTGATAATTTTGGACAAATAATTTCACCTCTCCAATTCTTGATTTCTTCCTCTGTAAAATGAGAGGTTGGACAACATGGCTTCCAAAGTGTCTACAAGCTCTGAATATATCATCCCATGAAGCTACCCTCCTCCTTGCAAGTCTGTTAGTTCCAGGTATGGGTGACAAGGAGGTTCTACAAGTCTCTGGTGCAGGGAAAAATGGAGCAGATGTAAACACTCAGCAACCTTATACCCTGTTGGAGTCAAAGACCCTGCTATGCTACCCTTTATTCTCATGACCTCTTGAGATTACTGATTCCTTCATGTGTCAGCTTTGATGGATCACTAAGATGGACTCGGTTTTCCTATTTAAGGGACTGGGACTAGGTGCTCTATGAGATCCTTCTAGCTCTATCTACATCTATGACCCTATGTACCACAGAATCATTGAATGCTAGAACTGATGGGAGGACTTTGGAGATCATCTAGCCCAGCTGTACAGCAGTTGGTGGATTTTGGCTGCCTGTAGCATTGACCTTCACATGGTCTGACATTCCTTCTGCTTAGGTTGTAGGAACAACCTACCATAATAGGCAGCACGGTTTGAATGGTCTCTACTTTGATCAGAATGAGGGAGAATGCTCAGCAATTAGTTTAGAATGATCTCAATGATGCATTTTGACAGCCTCAATAGAGCATATGCTTCAAATACTCCAGAGAATGTTATATCAATGCAGCCTTCAAAGGAGTTCTCGGGACAAATGAGAAAGCTTCCCCAACTATGCTGAGAAATGTTCACGTTTCCATCTCTAAGTCCCTGTTCAACAGCTAATATTAATAAGATCCAATAAAGAATGCCTTCTGGCTCTCCTTGTACATAGGGAGGTGAACCTGGAATTGAGAATGTGCCTGGTTTAACTTCACATCCGTACAGTTCAATTTGTTGAAACCTTTTTCCTTGGATCATATGTGCATGTTTAAAAAAAATACCTCAAACCCCGGTGACCGCCTGCGTACCACTGAACTCTTCTACTTTGACTTTCAGATGTGAAATGTTTTGAGTAAGACTTTTGTTTCTTTTTCCTTCAGAAGGAGTTAGGTAATTTGTAATTGCATTGATGGGGAAAAGTTAATGGAATTTGAACTCAGTACCTTTGAAAAATAAATGATTAACAGCCACCAGACTTGGGGCACATTCAGAGGATTCAAAATGAAAAGATTTCACTTATTTCTTTTATTTTTTTCATTACTCATCCTGTTACAATTGATATAAGCATATCATTTTCTAACTATAGCTGCCACACTCCAGGTCACATCTCTGCAGCAGATGGCGGAGGTCAGCACCTCTCCCTGAACTGGGCTGGGAGCTGGGCCAGGGCCTCCAGGGAAGGCAGAGATGGAGCCTTCCATGGGGTTGGCATGTCCTTCTGCATTTAATTTTCCTGTAAGTCAGCTCTGATTATGGGGAATTTCCTCATGTTTCATGTATTTCTGAATCAAGCCCTGTAGAGTATCTAGAGGGTACTGCCCCTGTGGCTGGCTGGGGAACAGTGAGATGTAGTCTGAACACTAGGTCACCCACCAGCACATGCTCCTACTACCTGTCAAATCTCATTGGAGTGACGTCTTTCCTAATGTTGAAATCATCTGACAGTCTCCTGCTAATGAGACACAGGATTTCTTCCAAGTACAGTTTAGGGACTTCATGTGCAAGGATTGTATTGTAAGAGTGTGGGGAGAGAAACCCACAGTATCCATGGGATAAAGATATTCTTTTCATATTCTCCCTTTTAATATGAAATGTTTGACCCAACTCACTTTAGAGAAGTGGATACGTTTACACTCCGCAGTTGACAGTTGGTTACTTAGACACATTGGTGTAAAAAATAGTAAAGTTTAACATTGATTTATGAAGTCTGATATCTGGCTCTGTTACATGTTTATATGGTCTTTGTAAAGGTCTTTGTTCTTTCTCTTTCTGTCTCTGTCCCTGTCTCTGTTTATTGCTATCTCTATCTCTCTGTCTCTGTCTTGCTCTGTTTCTCCCCACCTCTCTCTATCTCTCTGTGTCTCTCCCCACCTCTCTATGTCTCTGTCTCTCTCTGGAGTTTATTGCCTCCATAGGGAGGTGAGATTTCAAACCCATAACTATATTTCACAATAGAATATGGAAGTGCAATAATAAGCAAAGAATAGTATAGTGGTTAAGACAGAGTTAGAGAGATGGGGAGTTAGAGCTAAGGAGATGGATTAAATTCTATCTCCAACACTTATTAGTGGTATGACACTTAACAAGTCACTTAACCTATCTTGCCTCAATTTCCTTATTTGTAAAAGGGAATAATTACACCTATTGTGCTTGCCATGTGTTATTGTGGGGCACAACAGTGCTTTGTGTACTTTAAAGCTTTGTATAAATATAAACTACCTTTATTCAGGGGAGGATCACTGCTAGCTCAGGAGGTGAGCATCAAGGAGGATTTTATAGAGGAGGTAGCATTTCACATAGCATTAGAGACTGGTAACATGTTGGATAATCTGATTTGGTTTGGGGAGGATGGAGGGTACATTTCAGGTGAAGGAACAAAGGTAGGAAAACCCAGTTCCTATCCTCAAGTAATCTTCAGTATCTTTGAAGAGATGAGATGTATGCCCTTGAATAAATTAGTAATACAAGATTAATAATCAACCTCCATTAAATAATTTATTTGATGCTTCATGATGTAGATGTGATCCTGGGCTCTCAAAAAATATGCCAAATGGACAACAAACTTTCACAGATCCTACCATAGCCGGAGAAGCTTCTGGTGTGGCCCAGAGATGGATTATATCTACTGTAGTCTGTTGTCTGAGGATAAGCATAGCTGAGATTAGAGAGATTCATCGTGTTGGCCAAAGGTGGTGAATTTTTTGTCTATAGTAACTCTTAAAGGCCCTTTACTATATCACAGAGGGATTCTGTTCTATAGCAACAGAGGGAATGCCCACTCCAAGAATATCAGAGATCTGAGGTGTTGAAAGTATGTAATTAAGTGCCGAGTTACCGACTGGTATGGAAATGCCTACCATAGAATTAGAGAGAAAGGAGACTTTAGTATGAGTTGCAATAATTCATGGAATATTTCCAGGAGGAGAAAAGACTTGAATAAATCCTTGAAAGATGAAGGGTATTTAAATAGGTCAAGGAAAGGGGGGAGAATGCAAAGAAAATCTAAGACTAAAAATGAATACATTGTCAGAGTACTCTAAGCTAGTGCTCTCAAACTAAAATAGGGGGCCACTAAACCATATACCAGAATCCCTTGGGGCTACATATTGATTTAGAAAATCTTTTATTAACATTCTCTATATTCTGATTGTACATGTATAGCCTGTATCAGATTGCATACTGTCTAAGGGAAGAAGGAGGAGAGGGAAGAGGGAGGGAGAAAAAAAACGTAGAACTCAAAATCTTATAAAAGTGAATGTTGAAAAAATAAAATACTATTAAGTATAAAAAAAGAAATGAAAACTAAAAATCCATTATCTATATTCTATTTTTAGTTATTTTGCTCAATATTACCTGATTACATTTTAATCTGGTTTGGGCTATACTCTGGAGTTTTGCAGGCTCCTGTTCAGCACCTCTGCTCTATAAGTCTTTACATAGCTATGTGTCTAAAGTCATCTTTTTGAAATGGAAAAAATGGAGTTGCTCCTACTGTCAGATTATGCTCATGCCCCCACCAATTTGTCATCAAATCTAGGAATAGCCTTACTTACATGAACTGTAAGAGTTTCCTCTGCCACACTAACACAACCTACCATTCTGTAGTCCAGTAGCTAATGGAAGAACTCTTTCAATGGGAAGTATTTCCAAATGTGAGGCTGTCTACACCTGCTCACTTTGGTGCTGTTAACTGCAAGTGGAAAATTGCTGAAAACTATTCTTTTTCTTGTCATTTCATCTGATCTTTACAGTTTGCCCAATATGTTTCAGCATGTAAAAGTTGGTTTTCCAGTGTTGTGGATTGGTGGAGAAGTACCTTTTCATACCTTAAAACCTTTAAAAAAATCTTTGATGTTGAAGGTGCTCTCAGTCAGCTTTTTCTATATCTTCTTCCATTAACTCTGCATTTGACAGTCTTGTGGTTCTGATATCCCCCACTGGACATTGAAATAAATTGTCCACCTCTTAGTAAAAAAGAAGTATGGAAATGGGTGAGTGGTGGTACATTAAAGAAATATAGAAGGGGGATGATCTATATGTCATAAGAACATTGAGCTAAAGGTGGAAAGGACTACAGAGACCATCTAGTGCAATACTCACGTTACTCCTCACTGTCTCTCACTGCTCCCTCCCATCTAATCTATTGCCAAGGCCTGTTAATTTCACCTTTGTGACATCTCTTGAACATGCCCCCTTATCTCTTCAGACATTGCCACCAGATACAGGTCCTCATCACCTCACACCTCACTACTGTAATAGCCTGCTGGTGAGTCTGCTTTCTTCAAGTGCCCTTTTCCAAACTATCTTTCACTCTGTCACTAAAGTGATTTTCCTAAAGTGAAGATCCAATTAAGTTACTATCCTACTCAATATTATCAAATACAAAATTCTCTGTTTGGCATTCAAAGCCCTTTATGACCTAGTCTCCTCCTACAATTTCCATTCTTCTTATACCTTACTACTCCCTGACTCAGATTCTTCAGTCCAGTGACACTGGCCTCCTGGCTCTTCCAAGAACAAGATACTCCATCTTTTGACTCTGAGCATTTTCTCTAACTGTCCCTCATCCCTAGAATGCTTTCCCTCCTCTACTCAGTCTACTGGTCTACCTGGTTGTCCCAACTAAAATCCTGTCTTTTGCTGGAAGCCTTCTCCAACACTTCTTAATTCTAGTCCCATCCTCCCTCTGCCAGTTTTTCAATTTATCCTATACTGGTTTCATATACACACACACATATGAATTCATGTTACATGTTGTCTCCCTCATTAAGTTAATCTCCTTGAGGGTAGGGACCATCTTTTACCTATTTTGCATTTTGTATTTCTGTTGCTTATCACAGTGCCTGACACATAGTAAGCAATTAATAAATGTTTATTGATTGATTGAAGCTTTCCTATCCACCTTTCTTTAATTTCTCTCTTCTGAATTTTTGCTATACTTAAAGTCTTAATCACATAATCTAGCACTTAATACTAACAACTCATGTTTCTATAGCACTTTAAAGATTTACAAAGCACTACCATCATGAAAAGTCTGTGAGGTAGGTAGTATAAGTATACTTATCCCCATTTTCTATATGGGAAAACCAAGACTCAGAGGGGTTAAATAACTTGCTCATCTCACACAGCTAGTTAATAGTGAACCCAGGTTTTCTGATTCGAAATTCAGTGTTCTACAGTACCATCGATATCAAAAACATCACCTTGTGGGCTGTACGCAGTCTACTACTCTCCTGAATTCCTTGTCTTATACTTTGTGACCCAATTTCGGTTTTATTGGCAAAGATACTGGAGTGGCTTGTCATTTCCTTCTCTAGCTTATTTTTTTAAAAACAGATAAGGAACTGAGGCAAACAGGGTTAAGTGATTTGTCCAGTGTCACAGAGATACTAAGTGTCTGTGGTCACATTTGAACTCATGTCTTCTAGACTCTAAGCCTAGCACTCTATCCACTGAGCCACTTGGCTGCTCTAATTTATTTCTTTACTATTTGGTTTTTCTTGGGTGATAGGTAGACCACATTCTTTTGAATGGTTAGAAATCTTGTCCAGAAGTATTTGCAGTGTTCCAGGGTGTAATAAAACAAACCTAACAACATCCACAAAGAAGAACATATGCATAAACTCATCATCTCTAGAGAACCTGTCTTCTACTTGGACTCTGGACTAGACTTCCTCCATGACTGTTGTAAACACCTTTGGTGAATATACATCTTCCTGTTTTATGATTGGGCTGATGTTAAATGAGGAGACCATTGAATGATATTACCTCTTACTATAGCTTTCAAAAAATCTTGCATAATCTCGAGATATATATATATATATATATATATATATATATATATATATATATGTATATATGTAGGAAAAAGTACTTGGAAGATGGCCTTTAAAACTCTTACTATGTTCTTCTGAAGCAAATTCTATTTGTTATAGTCAACCTACATTGAACACTGTGGGATTTTGGTAATGCTGTGGTCAACTGTGGAATATCGGTTGTGAAAACCTGCTTATTCCCTAACACTTTCAAATCCTGCTTTGTACTGTTTTCTGATTTCTGAAATGTAAATTTTTACACTGAGAACGTTAAACTAGCTCATGTAAGTCAGTCAGAGCTGGCTCCAGCACACACCTGCATAGGCAGTGAATAGTGAAGGCAGAATTCAAACCCAAGTTCTCTTACTCTAAATCTAGGGCTGAAAGGATTATGTAAGGAGAAGTGAAGTGGAAAAGAGGTATGACCTCTGAATACCATAAAGGGAGAGATTTCTCTGGGATGAATGATTGATCAGTGTTATCACTGGAAAACAAATGGTAATAGAGGAACAGTTCTGACCAGTTCTGCTTCTAGGACCTATTGTCCTCACAGGTAAGAAAAGTTAGTACCTGCCTACAATGTGTGATTCAATTAACAAACGTTTATTAAGTGCCTACTATATGTACAACACTGTATTCTCCAAACTCAAAGTATCTCTATTAATAGCATGAAATTCTACCATTAGAGCTTTATTCCTTTGGATTCTTATTAAAATATACTCCTTCCTCCCCTCCCCCAAAGGAAGTGATTATTGGCCGTTGGTACGTTAGTGTGAATTATCTTACCAGATCTTTTCCAAATATGCCAGCTCTCAATAAGAAGGGGAAGGAGAAATTGAAGGCCATGTCTGACCGGACTTGTGTCAGTTATTAACCTAGTATGAGAGCATGAGGACTCATCAAGGTGATTGAATTCTGTAAGGAAACGGAGAAGACAAGCAATAGCACCCATGTGCTCTACCTAAATTCCACAAAGCTGAGCTGTAGGGTCAGAAATCGGAAACAAGCTGGTTTCATTGCCTGTGTTACCCAGATACTGTCAGCCAGGTCTCTCTGTGTGGGCGCGCAACCTTGTGAAATATGGAACGTATCACAGAGAAGAGAGGGGTCCTACAAACTGACCATGGGGGTCCCACAGGCACACACTCTGCAAAACTCTCTCCAGTCACTCTATGATATTGGAAAAGAACATCTTCTACTACAAGAAACTACCCTGATTGTTGTCAGGGCTTCCAAGACCAGGGCAGAATGATAACTAGACATATTGGCTCCTGGGACAAGTACCATGAAAGACCTTTAAATCAACTTTGTAATTCATTATGAGAAAAGGATAAAAGAAACAAGTAAGACAAAATCAGTTGAGGAGGGAAGGCTCATTAGTTACTATTGTGACTTCTGTATTTTGAAGTGTTATATTTTTGTCTTCTAAATTGTGAAATTCTGTCCCCCTGTTCTGATTATGTCTCTGAATGGAAGACGGTGATGTCTGAGGGGAGAAAGGGATGATCTTAAAAACATTTTCCCTTCCTGAGAGCTGAAATTATAATGCTTAGAGATTCATTTCAAGAAAAAAGGCAAAGGGAGAGACAATCACAAAGGGCTCAGGGAAGCAAAGACAAATTCCATCCTCTACAATTTTTTTGAAGGTAGATCCTGGTCACTGGCTATGGGTTATAACTAGTCTTTGCTTCAATATCCTCCTCTGTCAAATGGGTATGATACTATCTGTGCTACTTACCTCCCAGGGTTGTTGTTAGGATAAAATGAGATAATAGAAGGAAAGCATTTTGTAAACCACAAAGTACCACATGAATCTCAGCTATTATTACTACAGTTTCATAATAGTAATTAATGTTAATAGATTCTGATTTGTTGCATCTCTGTCTAGTGGATACATTGTAGGGAACTTGACTATTGTTGTGTCCATGACTTTCAGGCATAAGTATAAATTTCCCAGGCCCCATTGATGATGAGAGAGCAGTTAATTCAGCTTATTTGTGTAATAGCACTTATGGAAGACACAAGAAAAGATATTTTCTTTCAGTCTTTTTTCTCACAGACTAAGACATATGAAGCTAAGAGATATATGGCAATATGTAAATAAAAGCAAAATTGTGGGGTAGTAGTAATAACTCACATTCATATAGTGCTTTCAGGTTTACAAGACACTTTCCATATCCTAAGAGGCAGGCAGTGTATGGGGGAGCAGATCCTCAAATAAGTTAACAGGCTTGCTTAGAATCACACAGTTAACAAATGTCTGAGCCAATATTCCATTGATATCTCCTGACACCAAATTCAGAGCTCTTTCCAACATACTGTACATATGTGGCATCAGTTACGTATTTATTTTATTTTTTAAATAATGAGCATTTATTTTCTCTCCCTCTCACATTACCCCCAGTTTGAAAGAAAAACAAAACCCTTGTAACAAGCATGCAGAGTCAAGCAAAACAAATTCCCACCTTGTCCATGTCCCAAAATGTATGTTTCATTCTGCTAAG